>MU226329.1:98637-113173 GCA_018584345.1 Thuja plicata
ATACATGGAGGATGCTTCTTGACTGTCACAATCCATCTAGCAGATCATCAGAGTCAAGAAGCACCCATATTATCTAACAGAAACAAAATAACACTTTACAGAAGTCTGATCAGAATAACAGAACACGTAAAGTACAGACAAACTTCTCTTTATTGATTATACAGAAGATTACAACTCTCTGCTAGTCTATTCTCTGCAACTAACTAACTCTTTTTCCAACTGAACTAAACTGAACTATCTGAACTAAACCCTCTCACTGATTCTTCTTCTCTGCTTTATCTTTGGCTTCTCCTTGATTTCGTAACCCTGGTGGTTACCTGTCGAGCTTAGTCTTCCAGCTGTTTTCTATTCTCCATTCTCGTCTGCAACCTGTCATCCAGTTGCTCTGCATGGTCGACACTATGGATGTTCTTTTCATCCGTGTCATTCTCTTTTTCTGTCTGGCGGTTACGACCTTTTCAATGCTTTCTCCTATTGACATGTCAGCACGTTGACCATTTGACTATTTCTATTTTCCATCGCGTAGTCACGAGCTGAAATAACCTTTTACATTTTGCTCTGCGACTGAGCGATGACCTGCTCGTTGTACTCCCGCAATGCATTTACATGACTTGGATTTTACCTCGCGACTGAGCGATGACTCCTTATCGCGCACCCGCAATGCATTGTCCTGAGCTACTATTTCTATCGCGATCGAGCGATGATCTCAAATCGCACACCCGCACTGCTTTTCCATGAGCTTCTCCTTGCTCTGCGAGTCTGCAACACACATTAGTCACGCACTCGCTGCACTTCTACATGAGCTGGCTCTGTCCCTGCGACTGAGCGATGAGCTCAAGTCGCGCACTTTCCGCGCTATGACCCGAGCTGCCATTTCCTTCACGACCTTGCGCTGCACAATAGTCGCACTATTGCACTGTCTGGAGACGAGCTGACTTTCCTTCTGCAATTGAGCAATGATCACCCATCGCGCACTCGCCACATGCTTCCCTGAGCTGACCTTTTCCTTGCGACTAAGCGGTGACCTCACTGTCACGTACTCGCCATGCATTTTCCTTAACTATCAATTCAATTGTGACTTGGCGATGCATCGGGTGTCGCTCACTCGCACACCAGGACTGAACTGTTTGTCTTCACGACTGAGCGATGATTTCACCATCACGTTTTCGCACCGTGTTTTCTCTGACTGCGAATTGACTTGCGACTGGGCGAAGAGCTGCTCGTCGCATTGTCGCGCACTGTCTTTTCTACTAGCCGTCTGTGACTGAGTGACTAGTTCCTCGTCGCGCACTCGCTCACTATAAGACTTAACTTTTAACTAGCTCGCGAGCGTGCGATGCATTACCTTTCTGCTCGCTGCTGGCTCTGCGACTGAGCGACAATGCAAAACATGACTTTCTCATTATGTGACTTGGATCAAAACTTGTTCAAAATTGCTGGGGCTAGGGTTTTGAGATAAACCCTAGGGTGCTCTGCACCAATGGAGTTGGTAGTTTTGTTATCACTTTGGACAGTGATTTCTCCCTTTTTAACCATGACTTCTTCAATACAGATGGCATTCTTGATCATCCTATCAAAGCTAGGGGAATCTTTCATTTGTAATGTGTAGTTCAATTCAGGTATCAAGTTATTAGCAAAGATCTCCATCTTTTCTAATTCGGGAATATCCCTTGAATAACTTGCAAAGATTTTCCTCCACCTTTGTAGAAAGTGTGTAAAGGAATCACCAGTTCTTTTCTTTATGTGACACAGATCCATCATGGTTACATCATGTTGTATATTGTAGGAGTAATGTTGGATAAATTATTGAATTAACTCCTCAAAATTTTTTACCTTAGGTGTAAGATTTGAGAACCATTCCATGATGGCATTTCCACCTAGGCTTCCCAGAAATAGCCGCATTAGGTATGTAGGTTCATGCATGTACTCTATGCTTAGAGCACAAAAATCTCTCACATGGTCATGTGGGTCGATCTCTCCCATATATTTGTCATATTTTGGCCTTGCCATGTTGGGAGGAAATAGAACCATATTAATACTCTTGTCAAAAGGAAATGGACAAATGGAGTCCAAAGAGTATTTTGTCTTGGGTTTAGCCTTCTCTTGTTTGAGATTCGCAAGTTTAGTTTGCATCAAGGTTAGTTTTTTGGTGAGAATAGAGATAGGAGTTGACACCACTTTTTCCTTTAGTTGTTCAACATCATAATATTTTGGCAATTTTACACCGGTGGATGCTAGATGGAGAAAGTATTTCTCTTTGTCTTCACCAATTATCTTTTCCAATGTTTTTTGGAATTTTTTACTATGTTTTAGTTTATTGTATTCTTCTTTAGTAATGTCTTTCTCACTGTCTGAACCAAACAAAGGATGGTCAATATTTTGTTCTTCTTCACCATCGCTATCTTCACATTTTTGGTTTTTTTCATTGTCATATTCCTCAAAATCCTTACTCCATTTGTGAGTGGGTCTTTCCATTTATGGGGATTCTAAATAGAACAAGGAACTGTGACATGTTTCTTCTTGTTGAAGGTGTAGTGATCTTGGAGGTACTTCTGATTCTTTAGAAGTGTACTTGTTGCGTCTTGCGTTAACCATGTATTTGTATCTCAACTTTGTCAAAGTTTCCTTATAGTGTCAAGTAGAGTCTCAAATATTTCAAGTGAGTGTGCCTAGGTAGAAGTGTTATTTGTGTTTTGGGTGGAAGTAAATGATTCCAGTGTCAAAGGGTTAGAATTCCCTATTAGTGAGATGGGAATCAAGTTGTTTTGAAAATTGAAAAGACCACACGTATTGAGACAGATTGTGAGAGATCAAAAAGACATGCAAGGTGAACCTAATTTTTTTTTTTTTTGACACAAAAACAGTGAGACCAGAAAAGAAACAGGGACAGACTAAAGAACCAAAAGGGTATCCAAATAAACTACTTTTCTCTGAGAGGCAACTATGCAAGTGCCCACTGTCCCAGATGTGACACTTTGTGTGTGAGATTTTGAAAAACTAGATGTGATCCTAAGTATACGAGATGTGATCTTTCTCCTTAAAAGCGATACAAGATTTACCAGATGCAATCTTGCACACTGGCACAACCAGATGTGAGCCAGGATTGACCAAAAATGATTGTTTGCTATTCTGGAAATTTGATGTCTGATTTGTCTTGAAGTTCATGTACATTTGTCTGATAATAGGTGTTTTTGCATCTCTCCAGTGAGTTAAAAATATGGTATGTAGCCAAAGGATTGAATATTGTTGCTTGTTTGAATGATTTATCTCGTTAATGAACTTTTAGACACATCAAGCATTATTGCATTGTTAGGGGTGAATAGACACATTCTTACGCCCTATTTTCTAAGTAGAGGATGAAAATCCTTACTCATAGACTTAGGTACACACTCAAATGCTAATCAAAATATGGCCATCACCAAGCATGCAATGGCTCCAGTCATGATGCCATATTAGCCAAATCCAAATGCAAGTGAGGGCACGATATGACGAGTGTCTTGGGGAAATTAATGTTTTCCTTGCACAAGGATTATCACCCTTTCAGGGATGAATCAGATAGTTTTGACTAAAAATTTTGTTGTTTATGATGGGGCAATCCATTTGAAACTATCTCCCATAGAATTGCACAAGGAAAAATTGAGGCGTATAGCCCTATGAGTACTCAAACAGGTGTAGTCTTGCAAGAAAGATTCAAGTGGCTCCGCTCTACACATACTCAAGCAGGTTCAAGGAATGATGTCAAAATTTCAAGAAAAAAATTGATTCCATCTTCTGAGGCTTTGGCCTGTGAGGAAGCAATTATTTATAGTGAGTTGGAAGGGTTGGCGTAAAACCTGTCCTCACTTGGGTCGTTCCCAGGAGATTTTTTCCACAATTGGCAAGCCCTCTAAAGTTTAATAAACACACAAAGGATTGGAAAGCTTAGGATTTTAAGATTTTTGATTCTTCGAGAGAAGAAGAGCATACTCTCCTAGTCCATGTCATTTTCTCCCAAAACACTTCAAGAAAATATCCTAAGTTAATGAAAGCATTAATACTTGAAAGAAAAGTTTGTTTTTTTCAATTTCCCCAAAGTTAGATGATTTTCTTATTCAATTACTATCCAAAATTTAGACAATGAAGTTTGCTTGTTCAATTAACCATAATGTTAAATGATTTGTATTGTCCAATTTTAGATCCAAAGGGAATTATACAATGTAACTTGTTCAATTATCCCACAAGATTAGTGATTTTCTTTGTTCAATTTATGATCCAAGGGAAATTTAAAACAATGAAGTTGTTCAATTAGTCCCACAAGCTTACTGATTTTCTTTGTTCAATTACAACATCCAAAAATGAATTAAATGGTGAGTTTGTTTGCATTGTCCATTTATCTCCAAATTACTTCATAAGTATTAAACCAACTTTTGATTTTCTGATTTTCCTCAAAGGAAAAGAGCAGAGTAATCTAGTTGTTTTAACAAATCATTAGAAAATGTGTTAAGTGTTTAAAACTATGAATAAGGGAAACAAGTTAATCTATTTAAAACACTTGCAAACAAAAAGTAAGCAACTTCGTTTCATTTTTGTGAGAAAAGGGCTCTTGAAAGAAATTTGCAAATAAGAATTAGACTATTTAAAGGTCAAACACATAAGACACGTAAAGATTAAGGGTTAGTTTTTGTCAAAATGCAACTTTGAAAACCAGATGTGATCCTAGATTTCCTGAATACAACCTTGTTTCCTAGATGTGATGAAATACCCCAAAAGAAATGAAATGAAAACCAAATGCAACCCTTTACCAAAAATGATGCAGGATTTCTGGGATGTGATCCTAGATTCTGCGATACGATTGCGTATCCTGGATGTGAGCCTTGGCGACCAAAAATGAGCCTGTTCTAGAAACCATAGAGGAAAAATTAGTTGAAAATGAATGTAAAATGAGGTAAAATGCTAGATTTTTCCCCATGGTGGGTGCCATAAATATATGTGATTTTATGCACCTGTTAAGAAAGACACAACACTTCTATTAGAAACACTAAGAGGGGGGGGGGGGGGGGTGAATCAGTGTTTGTCTATTAATTACTTTTCAGCAACTTAAACATAAATCAAACATACATTGAATGAAGCTTAACATAATAACTCATAATACAAGATATGATTATGAGGAAACCTTGATCAGAGGAAAACCCCAATGGGAATTATCACCCACAAATATTGTACTAGGTATAATGAACCTGTTAAAGTTCCTTTGCAATATTAGAAGCAGTCTTTATAATATGAGTACAATGACCTGGTTAAAGGTCTAACCCTGTTAGGAGTCTTTTACAAAAACCTGTTAAAGGTATATGGCTCACTACCTAGGCTCACTGCCCAATAGGATGAAGGCTACAACCTTCTGAAAGATGATATACACTATATCAAAATGAACTGTTGTGATGACACTGTTGTCTGATCAGTTCTATGTATGTGCAAATTCTCTTAATCTCTTAAAGAGCTATATCATATACTGAATTCATCATACTACTCTTCTATATCTTCCTCTTGCATAATAATTGACATGTGTAACATAAATTTACATTACATACTTATATGTTCATATCCGAATAGGCGCGACCCAAAACAAGACTCTAGTCGGCCCTAAAACAAAATACACAACACTTCTGAACAATTCAGCTTAAGCATGTTTACTACAATGCTAATTATATCATTACAAACATATAACCAAAGGTGATTAGCCATTACATAATAAAATAATTCACGCTGATCAAAACACTAGTCGGCTTCCATGCTCTGTCTTCTGGACTGCTAGCCTACTGATCTGATTGTAACTTTGCCATACTATTGTTTTGTACTATGCATGTCTGAATGTATCATGTACATGTGTCATACAACATATATCTAAATGCACATACGCTGAATTGATCTCTCACATGTGTGTTGATGTGCTGATCGCTGACTATCTCTGTCTGCCCTGTTTCCATAGTCATTTTTCCTTCTGAGTTATCTTTGACAAAAAATTAGTATGACTTTTCTGCCATGATGACAACACAAAATGAGTCATGCATCCTCAGGAAGTCAACTTTCCAACAATCTCCCCCTTTGTCATTTATGGCAACAAAGGAATGTGGCCAAGTTTCTCAAAATGGCTTAACACAAAAAATTATTGTATATCATAACATATTTTATATATACATAACTGCTTCTCATATATACACATTCTATATTACTCCCCCTTTGACATTAATGACAAAGGTGTACAAAAACTTGTAAGTCTTCTTTATACTTAATCCATGTAAACTTCAAGGTACACAATCTAAAGAGATTGGATCTCTTTCTGCCAAAATACTTTCATTGCATCGACTATCTGAAGATGCGCGCATAGGGCATAAGTCAGTTTATCCATCTTCATCAAATCCATGCATGGACCTTGATCATATTTTACAATGGTGGCATCAATTTGTTTGATGTTCTCAATTAAGACTGCTAGAGATGGCACAAGTGCATTTCTCAACTGAGTTTGTCTTACTCTTATCTTTCTGATCTCCAACTTAATTTTCTCAATCTTGTCTAACTGCCCTTGATAAACATTGTTCCAGATGTTCATGTCTTGCATGGATGTTTCAAATGATTTCCTAATGTTGTCCACCATGATCTCTGCCTCTTCTACCTTTTTAATGTGCTCAGAGGTGAACTTCACTCTATCCATGTAGTTAGCTATAACTTTCTTACCTTTAGCTACTAATTATTTCAGTATGGATTGCCCAATCTTTAAGGATTTTAGGTCTAAGGTAAAATTCTTTACCAATTCATTTAATCTCTCCTTCTTATATTCATCTTCTGCAATTTTAGTAGCAGAGTCTACTAAACTTTTAAAGTGTGATTTAAAGTTTGTTAAGATGATGTCCACATCTTCAATAGATTGAACTTTGGCTACTTTCTTGTCAGTAGGCACTAAGTCATTCAATATGTTTACTAATTCCAAAAAGTGAGGGTTCCTCATCACTTGTTTCTCCTTTGCTTTTTCCATAGCAAGAATGTTGATCTTGATTAGGTCTTCTTTTCCCCATGCATCTAGACTTGCTGAATCAAGAGTTAACCTTGACAACAATGAGGTAAATGGTTGAGTGGATGGTGAGAATATAGTATTCTAACTGGTATCCATGCATTCACTCTTTATTGGTATCTATTTTATTGGTGTCTCATCACCTTGAGTATCTTTTTCTTCATTTATGTCAATTGGATCATTGGTGGGAACTTCATCTTGTTGTGCAGATGTATCATCAGTGCACATTTCTTCAGTGCTTACAAATGCTTTATCAACTTTGTCCATGTATTTTTTAGATGTTGTCATGGATATCTTGATATTATCAACTACTATAGTATCTTTTGAGTCTTTATCTGTATCAAAGGTTATTGTCACTGTGGGTGCTGAAACCTGTGGACCTATTGTAGGTGGTTTCTAAATCACTAGTTCTGTAACCTATTTAGGAGGAGCTGGAGTTACTTTTGTAGTAGGCACCATTGATGGATACATGTGTCTATCCATAAACACTTGTGCAAATGCCTTTTCAATCTCTTTACTTATCTACTCATACTCTTTGTTCATAATTTGTAAGGTCCTTGTCTTGGTTCTGAGATGAGGCTTCACCAGATCTAATAAAATAGCCTTCTCATCATGCAAGCATACAGGGAGAAGAGAATCTAATGTTTCTTCTCTAATCCTTATGTCTTCCTCTATTGCATGTCTTTTAATGATCTCCAATATGTTCCATAACTAATCCGATATCACTATCTTGAGTTCAAGAACTGACTTCTTAAACTTTATCATATGAGATATGATCATAGAGTGTATCTCAATCTTATCAATCTCTTGATATTTTTCATACACTTTTGCAATTTTTTCTAGTCTACCTTCATTTAAAATTCTATTCTTCAAGACATTTAGACTAGGTATAAATCCTACCTTAGGAGGAGCTTGAGTATTCCTTGCTTTTCTCCGAGTGTTCCTTGATGATGGATGATTTGTGGGCACCTATTTTCTTCCTCTAGACTTTTTGCTTGGTATTGAAGGTGGGGATGAGTCTAGGTCAATAGTGGTAGAGGGCGCAAAGGTGCTCTCTAATTTCTTCTTCTTTTGGATCTCTTCAGTCTTCTCAAGTTCTTTGGCTATCTTGGCTTCTCTAGCTTTGTCAAGATCTTCTTGAGTGACTCCATGAACTTTTAGTATGTTAGATTTAATCCTTGATGCTTTCCTTTTATTATCAGCACTGTGTAAGATAGTGTCTACTTCATTGGTCTTCTCTCTGTAAGTGCCCCACCTAGGCTCATTAGGATCTTTGGGCATAGACAATAGAACTTTTGCATATCCTTCTAACACATGTTCTTCCACTTCATAACCAAGAGGATGAATCCATTTGGTTCTAGGTTCAACAACATCCATGCAAGTGCAATTTGTTTCTACCATGAAACATATGGTGTCCTTATATTTGTCAACTATCTTCTCAAATAATCTAAACCTTTTATGCATCTTGATCCTAAATATCTTGATATCTATATCCATGGGATCCCTTACATACTCTCTAAAGTGGCCTTAAGAGAAATCTGATACATTGTAGGTTTTCTCTTGCCTAGGTAAAGGTTTGCGACCTTTTCAACAATATGGAAGTACAAGTAGATGATCAAAGATCTAAACCTGAATGTCTTGCTCTTTTCATGCTTGACGATTCAAATGTTATCAATCATTTGAGCGTGCAAGATCTCACATAGGTTGTATTAAGTGTTATCCTTCACCATTCTGATAGCTGCAAGGACTGTTACTGCAGAGACATTGTTCAACCTGCTTGCTTGCTGAAATGTATACCCAAGTATCATAGTTAGAAGTTTTATGTCATCTTCTTTGATAGGGTCAATTGTCATTCTGCACTTGTCACTTCTGGATAGGCAAAATTGTTCAACTTGCTTCTTGACATCTTTACCAGTAGGAAGAACTGGTCCCGTCTTGGGAATTCTGGTTAATTCATGGATTAGATCAGTAGTGATGTGTACAGGAACCTCACCAATCTAGTAAAGATCATCATGTATTCTGCTTAGCAAAATATTCACCCATTCTAGCTCATCAAACTCATGCACATTAGAGTATTCAAAAATAGGGTTATCAATCAAGTGTGTGAACTCATCCTTGAATGTGTAATCAGGTTTCATCATAGATCCCATATGAGTGGTTATGCTGATATCTCCTACTATTTCCTTTTTATAGTAAATATATGCGTGGATATCTTCTACGTGAACAACACCTAATGGGGTTTTGGAGAAACCTCCTTCCACATCATCCAGTATGGAATTGAATGGATGTTTCTTGAATACAAATCTCTTCCTCTCTGTAATATCAAATACTACTAGAGTCACCATACTTACTTGGAACTTGCTTAAGTAGGGTTTCACAAAATTTTGAAATAGCGCGACTACTAGGGTTCCGTTCCAAACTTCTTATCCATTTGCTTAACTACCAAATATGTTATGCTTCCATGCCTTGATGCCTAGTGCTCTAGTGCTCTCCAAATTCTGTGATCTTGAATGCAAGTGTGAAGAAGATCGAACACTTACTTTCTTTTATAAAATCTACCACATTTACTCTTTGCAACCACACACAAATTACTCAGAGATTTTGCAACTTTGATCTTGATGAATTTTACACATTGCATGTATGCATACTACAATATTATGTGCTTAACCATGAATCCATAGGCGCATACTCAGAGGTGAGTATACCAACCACACATAATAGCTCCCCCTAAGACCAAGAAGCTCTATTCAAGCAGAAGTAGAGGGTGCATCCACTGTGGATGCATCAACTACTTTGTCAACATCATTGACCTTCTTTACTTCAACCCAAATTTTTCTTGAATCTTCTTTTGCTTGAACAAACTTGACTTCCCCTTCTTCTTCAAACAATGATTTGTTAGGATCCTCTTGCTTTTGATTTTTGGATCTACAAAACCTTGAGATGTGTCTAGCCTTTCCACATGTGTGACAAATGGTAGGAGGTTTGATGCTCTTGTTCATCATGTTGCACTGCTTTGTTGTGTGTCCATTGTAGTTACATATCTGACATGTGGTGTTCTGCAAATTCCTTTGAGGTTGATTTCTCTAATTTTTTTGATTCATTCTTCTTTGATTCTGCTGTGACTGATCTCTTTGATTTGTTCTGTAGTGTATAGCCCTGTGACCAAATTTATTACAGGAGAAACAGTAACCGTTGAAAGGTCTTACCTCTTTGCAATCTCTTGCCAAATGACCATGTCTGTTACATGCATAACAAGTTCTATTAACTTTCTTGATTTCCCCTTTAGGTGGATTTGTTTTAATCTCTTCAAATTTTTCAATTTTCTTTGCTTCTGAAGATGCTTCATGATCTTTCTTTCTTTCTTTCAATGAATTGACTTCAATTTGTGCTACACTATATCCTAGACCAGTAGCATTGCCTTTTTTCTTTTGTGCATTAAGCTGAGATTGAAGTGAATCAGAACTTGTGTGGAGTTTATCAATTTTATCCTTTTCTTCTGTTAATTTAGATTCCAATTTCTTCTTTATGTTTTCCAATTCTAGTACTTTCATGTTTTCTTTCAAGATTTCATCATCTAATTATTTTCTTTCATTGATCTTTTCTTCAATAGCAATTTGACTGTCTATGAGCTATTCATCCAGATTTTCAATTCTCTCTTTTAGACACATATTCTCTTCATTGAGATTTTTGACCATTTTCCCTAGATCACTTGTAGAACAATCTTTCAAATCTTTTCTTAATTTCTTGATAAGCATTTGTGAGCCATCAAATTTCAGTCTAAGTTCTTCATTTTCTTTTTCAGATCCATCAAGATCTTCAAGAGTTGTTTCAAGATTATTTTTCAAATGTTTTGCTTCTACTGAGTCCATGTTCTCCTCAAGTGGTTAAACTTATTTGCTGAGGACCAGAGCTCTGATACCAATTGTTAGAAACACTGAGAGGGCGGGTGAATTAGTGTTTGTCTATTAATTACTTTTCAGCAACTTAAACATAAATCAAACATACATTGAATGAAGCTTAACATAAGAAATCATAACACAAGATATGATTATGGGGAAACCTTGATCAGAGGAAAACCCCGGTGGGAATTAGCACCCACAAATATTGTACAGTAGGTATAATGAACCTGTTAAAGTTCCTTTTCCCTATTAGAAGCAGTCTTTAAAATATGAGTACAATGACCTAGTTAAAGGTTTGACCCTATTAGGAGTCTTTTACAAAACCCTGTTAAAGGTATATGGATCACTGCCTAGGATCACTTCCCAATAGGATGAAGGCTACAACCTTCTGAAAGATGATATACACTATATCAAAATGAACTATATTGATGACATTGCTATCTGATCAGTTCTGTGTATGCACAAATGCTCTTACTCTCTTAAAGAGCTATATCATATACTGAATTCATCATACTTCTCTTCTATATCTTCCTCTTACATAATAATCAACACTTGTAACATAACTTTACATTACATACTTATATGTTCATATCCGAATAGGCGCAACCCAAAACAAGACTCTAGTCAGCCCTAAAAAAAAATACATAATTCTTTCGAACAATTTGGCTTAAGCGTGTTTACTACAATGCTAATTACATCATTACAAACATATAAGCAAAGGCACTTAGCCATAACATAACAAAATAATTCACGCTGATCAAAACACTAGTTGACTTCCATGCTCTATCTTCTGGACTGTTGGTCTACTGATCTACCTGTAACTTTGTCGTACTATTGTTCCATACTATGCATGCTTGGATGTAGCATGTACATGTGTCATAAAAAAAATATCTAAACATGCATATGCTGACTTGATCTCTCGCATGTGCACTGATGTACTGATCGTTGACTATCTTTGTCTGTCCTGTTTCCATACTTAGTCATTTTTCCTTCTGACTTATCTTTGACAGAAACTTAGTATGACTTTGTTGCCATGATGACAACACAAAATGAGTCATGCATCCTCAGGAAGTCAACTTTCCAACAACTTCAATAGATCATTGCATTAGTGAAAATATGAGTTAGCAAAAGTGTATCAAATCACTAATATCAACCTATTGCTTCCTATCTAGGAGGAGTGTGAAAAATGACATAATAGCCCTTAGATTATGCATTTATCAGTGACATATACAACCTAGAATGAAAGATTTAAATGAAACTAAATAAGATTTTCAAGAAACATGCATTCTAGCTCTTAAAAATGGAGATTATAACAAAGCATAATAATAGAACTAAGAAGCAATATAAATCTATTATAATCCCAACAGCATAACAATGCTTACAACACTTCAAAATTAAGGGCCATTTGAGCTTAAAAATCATCCTATTTATAGAGGAAATTGAGAGTGAGAGGAGAGAAGAAGCCATTAATGGAGGTGTAAGAGCATTAATGGTGGATGTAAGAGGCATTAATGAGGGGATCATTAATGAGACATGGGTGAAGGGAATATGCATTAAATGATGCATTTATGAGAGCATTTAAGAGGCATGGTGAGGGTTTAAGAAGCATGGGTGAGGGTTTAAGGTCATGCTTGAGAACTTTGGCTTTGAGGGAGGGGAGCTTGAGAAAGTTGACTTTCTCAAGTGAGTTGAATTCATAATCACAAATTTAGGAATGTGACATCATTAGGAAGGGGGTTAAGATGGGATTAAGATTAGGATTAGGATTAGCATTGGGGGAATGGGTTGGGATTAGTTTGAACCCAGGGTTAAGGTGGTTGATGTAGGCTAGGTTAGAGGGAATATTAATAAAATGAATTATATTTAATCAATTCATTCAATAATAGGGAAATTAATTATTTAAGCTTTTGATTTCTTTTGATAGTTAATTAGGACTATAGCCAATTAATTAGATTAATTTCGGCTAGGGGATAGGCTTTTGCAAGTGATGAGGTATAATTAGGATTTCATTTAATTCGTTTTTAATTAATTACCTTAGCCATGTTTTGTCTTGAGTTGATTGGATTGGATTGGCTAAAGCAATTAATGTAAATTTGTGATTAAATCACTTAGGAAATTAAATTTGATTTGGATGAATTATGCCAGTCGATTGAAGAGTTGTCTTGACATAATTGGGGGTATGATCACACTTGGGGAAAATAGGGTCTATAGTCATAGTAGACCAAATTAGGGTGGTTACATATAGTACAAACTCCCTAGGTAACAAGTAATGTCTCAAATTCTTCAAAGAATGGATTATAGAATAGAATTCCCGATCATACATTGAATACCATTTCTTAGCATCATTCAACTTCTCACTAAAATAATAAATAAGTATTCCTTCTTGAATTAAGGTATCTCCAATTTCATTTCCACTAGCATCATATTATACTTGCAATACCTTATTGAAATCAGGTAAAGCCAATACCAGTTGTTCTGTCACCTTCTTCTTCAACAACTCAAAACCTGCCAACTCATGAAATGATATTACCTCTCCAACCTTGGTTAAGGCCACTCAATAATGGATTTCCCTTTCTTAGAATCCATCTTAAATCCTTCAATATATATTTCAAATCCAAAGTATACTAGCTCCTCTTTCATGAAAGTACACTTCTTGATGTTTATCAGGAACTTCTCTTCCCTTAACCTCTAAAATACTTGTTTAACATGCATAAAATGTTCCTTTTTTCTCTTACTTAAAATCAACATATCATCCAAATACACAATGGAAAACTTATGCAAGAATTTATTAAGGACTTCACTGATAGAAACTGTCCAAGGTGTGCTTTCACAAGCCTATTCCTAGGACACTTCTTGTTCCTAGTCTTCACAAGATCCTATCCTCTATCCTAGGATCCTCCAAGCTCTATATTATCTATCCTAGAACCTCTCCAACACCACTCTATGAGTTGGTCTCTTCTGTGCTTCACCTTGAGGTAACTATCAACCAAATGCTCTTCAATTCCTTACTCCTTCTTGGATGTCTCCAAGTGCATCTTCATCTCCATTTCATCACAAGTGATGCAGGGGGTGAAATTATTGTTGAGACAACTTATTTCCTCCCAAATGATCCCATTCGAATAGGTCATCAATGGTTTCTCAATCGATCTCAAGACAATCAATGGAATTGGTCTTGTAGGCCTAATAGGTCAATTAGACCTAATCAGTGAGTTTTTCCCACTTCTCAGAAAAAAATACCAAACAAACCCCTAAAAAAAATTGATATTCAAAAACCCTTTTCCAATACCTAAAGGATTTTGGTTGTCTTAGGGTTATAGGGCCTCCGTACAATGGATTCCTACAATTCAGGGCTAATAGGGAAAATAGGGCTATTTTTTTGTGCAGTCTTTTGATTTCTTCTTGGACATCTATATTAATAGATTGGCCAATGCCTAATCCTCTCAAGAGGTATCTATAGGACTTCTATGTTAGAGTAATTTAGCAATTGCTCTTTAGTGCTTAAGTTTCACTTAGGCAGTTTCTTTAGTTTTAGGAAAGTTTCTATTTCCTAGCAGTTGCCCGTTTAGGGTTTCGACATCCTTTATAAGGATTG
>MU226329.1:115428-147977 GCA_018584345.1 Thuja plicata
GTCTCCTCTTTCATTTTGGCCGCCATAGCTGTCTGAATACTTCTATCCTCTTTCTGTCTTCTTCTTCTGTGTAACAGCTTTGCATGCAGGTGATCTTGGTTGCATTGCGTATCAGCAATCTCAACATTCTATACTTGTGAAACCATATTTGGTTCCATTCTCCCAATATTTCCCCTGTAATTACACACTATTAGATCATTGTCATGCACCTAACCGGGCACAATGAACTCGCCTAGGGCATGACATTAAAATTAGCTAGGTTTCTCTTATGAGCTCTTACTACCATATGTACACTATAAAATGGCTTCCCTTACATATCCCTCTAATCCATGATGATTTTTATAGTGGAGATTTATGGGGGAGCCATGTTTCCTAAAATTGTCTAAACCACACCAACAACTACACTACTTACAAAATAATTTAAAACACTAAGCTACTGAACTCAAAAAAACTTCACAGTTGAAAAAAATGTTCTTAAAAATATAGCTACCACACTCATACAACACTGTATCACTTATTTCAATCCATCTACTAACTCACAAACTCAAAACAAGTCAACTGTATGCAAAAACCAGAAATGCGGAGCTTCTCCTTCAAATTCAAAATCACTCATTACATCAATCTGCCTTAGGAAATAGGATCCTTCATGTCTAAATATTCCTTCCCCATGATTATAGTCCATTACATTAAAAACCCATCATCATTCTTTGAAAAGAATCCAAGAATGCCAAATGTTGTCATGCAATATTTTGACAACTTTGCATAAAACAAACTCTAATAGCCTCTAATCAACCTAGAATGATGTAAAAAAATACTAGAGGCCCTTTTAGGCACATTACTAACCTATCCTATGCCTTGAATAATTTTGGATCCATTTTCCCATTTTTAGGCTTAATCTAGCACTAACTACTAACAAAGAATAAACATCTAAGTTGGATTGATCCTAGTAAAATCCACCTAGGTACACACTTTCAAGACCTTCTATGGTCAAAACCAAACTCTACTGACTTGGCTAAGGTTAGTACAAGCCAAAGAAAAAACTAACGATTAGGGATTAGCCTAGGTTCTCTTGAACCATCCTCCCCTGAATGAAAGATTTAAATCCATCCTTGGATTGAGAAAGTTGGAATCAATCCCCAACTTCTTGAATTTTGTCTCCTTGATCCAAGTGGCCTCTGCATCTCCTTGTCCATGCCATTTGATCAGATGCTCATAGTATATCCTCTATCTGGTCTTCTTATAGGCCCTTGATTCAAGTACCTTCTCCTTCTTGTATAGCCTCAGTAAGACTCTGGTCTAGATCTCTAGAGTAGGTCCCTTATAGAGGACCACGTCTGCAACATTGAAGATTGGAGACAAACCAATATCCTCAGGGGTCTCTACCTTGTATGCATTATTTCCATATTTGGCCAGAATAGTACATGGCCCCAATCTTCTAATGTACAAATTTTTTGGCACTCCCTTCTGTAGTCTTTCTTTGTTCAGATGGACCATAAAAAGATCCCCTACTTGAAATTGGACATCCTTTTTCCTTTCATCCACCTTCTGCTTGATATTTTCTATGTTCTATGTTAGAGTCTTTCTTATTTTTTCTGATGTAGGAGCATCTTGGGTCCTTGGCAATCTTTCTCAACCAAAAATATGTTTTATTTTGTTCTTTAGCTTGTTTGGAGGCTTTTCAGTGAAGTGCTCAGTTACTTCTTGCCCAGGTACTCTTTTTGTCTTACTTTACCAAAGGGTCTTGGGTTGTGTTGATTTTTGTTCCTTGGTTATGCTTTCCACAAGTTTTTTTTTTGTTGCTTGGTGATCTTTGTTCCCAAGTGGTTGTTGTTTCTCGGTGATGCTCTTCCCAAGTTTTTTATCCTGATTTCGCCGAATTCTAAATTTAATTCCATGGCATAACTAATGTGGGGTCTCTCATTGGGATCTGTGTGGACCTAAATCTAGGTCTCTCTTATGGATTTGAGTGCCGACCTCTTTGGTGAACTCTTGTATATATTTGTTTCTTTGTTCTTATTTTTAGGGGTGGGGGGTGGGGAGAAGTTATTAGAAGATAGGAATTGGATAGAATATTAACTTTTGAGACAATTGAAAGGTAGGTCTATGACCTCACATGTATGAATATCATTTTTTTACTTTATTGAATGTATATGGCTGAAATTGGGAAGACCTTATAGCCTGACATGTAATGGGTTTGATCAATTAATGAAATATATGATATATGTTTTTTCTTGTCTAACTATGTGTGTTTTTTCTTCCACATTGTTGTTTCTACAAGTTGGTTTGGTATTTGGGAGTTCCCTTGGCCCCTCTTACTGACCCTCCTTGTGTCAGGTGGTATCAAAGCATTGGTGAGATCTAAGTTCCTTCTTGTAAAACCTAACCCTAGTTGGTGATATTTTTGTGGGGTGGAATATTGTGATCTAACCTACAATTACAGAGGGATTCAAAATGTTTCATGGGAGAGTAAATGCAGATCCAGGTCTAGCTGATATGCTTAGATAGATGGTTGCAAGATTTGAAGCTGTTGAAATAGCCTAGCACAGAGGAAGACATCTTGAGGATGTCAGTGATGATGAATTGGAAGAAGTGAAAGGTGAAGCTGCACCTACACCTGTGATGGATTAGGAAGAAGAGATATTCCTATGAGCATTGACAAGTTTGAATTCCACACCTTAGTTTAATCCTCTTGAGTATAGTGGAAAATTGGATTCTTATGAATTGATTGATTGGATAGCTGATATGGAAAAGTACTTTGAATATGAGAATGTATTAGAGGACAAGAAAGTGAATATTGCAAGCACAAAGTTGAAAGGTCATGCATCCTTGTGGTGGGAACATCTGCAATTGGATAGGAAGAAGAAAGGTAAAGACAAAATCAAGGTATGGGATAATATGGTAAACAAATTGAAAGGAAAGTTTCTACCTTGTGATTATTAGATTAACCTAGTTCAAAGAATGAAAAGTTTGAAGCAGAAAGACAGATCTATAAAATACTACACTTAAGAATTCTATAGATTGGATATCAAATCTGGACATGTTGAAGATGAAGTGGAAAGAGTAGAAAGATATCTAAATGGATTGAGAAGTTCTATACAAGATGAGATTATTTTGGTCAAGATGGAAAACATTGAAGAGACAAATTAGTTTTCCCTAAGAGTCAAGGAGAAATTAAACAAGAGATATGAGCAAAGACAAAGAGGCAGAGGTGGTGAATTCCCTAGAGGAAGAGGTGGAACTCATGGTGAAAATAGTAGATCTGAGCCTGACAAGTCAATTTAAGACACATCTCAAGACAAAGGAAAGACTGAATTGAAAGGTAGAAGTTCATACGGAGGAAGAGGCAATTACTCTCGAGGTGGTTATAGAAGAAGAGGGTTCTAAGTAACTTGTTACAATTGTGGTGAGGAAGGACATAAATCCTTTGAGTGTACACTTGTAAGAAAGAAAGTTGGCAGTAGCAAAAATGCTTTGGTGCAAGAGGAATAACCAAATGAAGCTAAGAAGGAAGGAAATCTCATGATTCAAAGGATACTATGGAGTGAGAAAGATAAGCAAGATCCTATAAGGAAAAGTTTGTTCAAGACCAGATGTAGAGTTGCAGACAAAGTTTGGAAGGTAATTATTGATAGTGGAAGCTCGGAGAATCTGGAATCTAAGTAAATGGCCATAAAATTGTAGTTGGAAAAAATGAATCATCTGAAGCCCTATCAGATCTCATGGCTCAAGGATGAGCATACATTAATGGTGAGTGAACATTTTTTGGTGAATCTGAAAATTAGAAAATACTATGATAAGGTGTTATGTGATATTATGCCTATGGATTATTATCATATTTTTTTGGGTAGACCTTGGCAGTATGATAGACATGCTATACATGATGGACGATTGAATAGATATTCTATTTGGGTTGATGGTAAGAAACAAATCTTGTTACCTTTGGTTGAATAATCTATTGATAAGATATGTACATCTATGAAATTTTGTTTGATGGAAGGTAGACAGTTTGTTAAGGATTTGAAAAGAGATGATTTTTTTGATGCTTTGATTCCTAACAAACCAAGTAAGAATACAAAAGATGAAATTCCTACAGAATCTAAGAAGTTACTCACTGAGTACAAGGAGACCATTTTAGATAATGTACCTGATGGTTTGCCACCAATGAGAGATATCAGTCATTGTATGGATCTAATTCTTGAAGCTATTTTTCCAAACAAAGCACCACATTGGTTAACATCGACTGCGAATGAAGAGATTAACCAAAAATTCCATGAATTGTTGAACAAAGGTTTGATTTGAGAAATTTTGAGTCCATGTGTAGTACCAGTTGTATTGGCACCTAAGAATAATGGAGAATATGAATGTGCACTGATTCTAGAGAAATCAACAAGATCACAATTAAGTATAGGTTTCCTATACCGAGGATGGATGATATAATGGATTATTTGAGTGGAGAAAGATATTTTACCAAAATTGATTTGAAGAGTGGATATCATCATATTAGAATTAGAGAAGGTGATGAATGGAAGACTGCTTTCAAGACAAAGGAAGGTTTGTATGAGTGGTTGGTTATGCCTTTTGGTTTAACTAATGCACCGAGTACATTTATGAGATTAATGAATGAAGTTTTGAATAAATGTGTGATTGTATACTTGGATGATATTCTAATATTTAGTAAGACTAGAGAAGAGCATTTGATGCATATAAGGCAAGTGTTGCAGAGATTGAAAGAAGAAAAGTTGTTGATAAATATGAAAAAGTGTTCCTTCATGAAAGAAGAACTTGTGTATTTGGGTTTTGTGATTTTAGCTGATGGTTTGAAGATGGATCCTAAGAAGGTTAAAGCTATACTTAGTTTCCCTACACCTAAGAATGTTAATGAGGTAAGATTATTTCATGGATTGGCAAGTTTTTATAGGAATTTTATCAGAAATTTCAATTCTATTTGTAATTCTATGACTAAGACAATGAGAGGAGACAAAAGAGAATTCAAATGGACACATAGAGCTAATAATAATTTTGAGACTTTGAAGTTGAAGGTTGCTAAATTATTTGTGTTAGCCTTACCTAATTTCAATAAGGTATTTCAAGTTGAATGTGATGCAAGTGGAAGTGCAATTGGAGTAGTGTTTACTCAATAAGGTAAACCTGATTCTTTCTTTAGTGAAAATTTGAATGATGCTAAAAGGAAATATTATGTCTATGATCAAGATTTCTATGCTATTGTTCAAGATATGAAGATATGGAGACTTTAATTGATGCCAAATTAATTTGTGTTGTATACTGATCATAAGGCTTTACAGTATTTGGGTAGTCAGAATAAGTTGAATTAGAGACATATGAAATGCGTAGAGTATTTTCAGAGTTTCACATTTGTGATTAAACATAAGAGTGGTGTTTCAAACCGAGTTGCTGATGCGTTGAGTAGAAGAAGATCTTTGTTGACTGAAATGAGAATTGAAGTTCTTGGTTTTGATGACATGAAGCATTTGCATGAAAGTGTGATTTTTCTGAGTAGTGGAGAGTGTGCAAAGAACCTAATTCAAATAAATCAAGTAAGTATTAAGACTATTTCATTTAGGAAGATATTTTGTTCAAAGGTTTTCAGCTGTGCTTACCGAGAGGTTCAATGAGAACTAATTTGATTAAGGAGAAACATAGTAGTGGTTTGGCTAGACATTTTGGTATTGATAAAACATTGAGTTTGCTTAAGGAAAGGTATTTTTGGCCTTAGTTGTATAAGGATGTTCAGAAGTTTGTGAAAAGTTGTGGAGTTTGTCAAATTGCAAAAGGAGTAAGTCAAAATACTGGTTTGTATACACCGGTTACTATTCTTGAGAAACCTTGGAGTGATATCAGCATGGATTTTGTTTTTGGCTTACCGAGGACAGAAAGAGGTAATGATTCCATATTTTTTGTTGTGGATAGATTTTCTAAGATGAAACATTTCATACCATGTAGAAAAACATCAGATGTAGTACATATAGAAAATATTTTCTTTAAGGAAATTGTCAGATTGCATTAATTACCGAGGAGTATCATCTCTAACTGAGACAGTAAATTTGTTAGCTATTTTTGCAGAATGCTTTGGAAGAATTTGGATATTGAGTTGAAGTATAGTTATACATTTCATCCACAGATTGATGGAAAAATAGAGGTTGTAAACTGAAGTTTGGGTAACTTGTTGAGATGTTTAGTTGGAGACAAACCAAGTAATTGGGATTTGATGTTGGCACAAGAAGAGTTTGTATACAATAGCTCAGTAAATAGAAGTACTGGAAATACACCTTTTGAGATTGTTCATGGAACACAACTGAGAGGTATATTAGACTTGAGAGATATTGTTGGAGAAGAGAAAAGAAGTGTTGAAGCAGAGGAATTTGCTGAATTCATGAAGACATTACATGAATATGTAAAAAAAAAGATGGAGAAAACTAATCACAAATAAAAAGATAGTGTAGATAGATCAAGAATACATAAGACTTTTAAAGTTGGTGATGCAGTAATGGTTCATTTGAAGAAAGGAAGATTTCTTATTGGAACATATGGAAAATTGAAGATGAAGAAATTTGGTCCTTGCAAAATACTAAGAAGATTTGATAGTGGAAATGCTTATGAAGTTGAATTACCTAATGACATGGATATATCAAGTATATTTAATATTTTAGACTTGTATGACTATCATAAACTTGATGAAAAATTGACAATACCAAGTGATTATCCTAAGAAATGGGTAGAGGAAGTTGAACATATTTTAAAACAAAGAGTTAGCAAAAGTACAAGAGGAAAGAAATACATGGAGTATCTGGTAAAATGGAAGAACAGTCTGATTAAGGACTCATCATGGATTTCTCAAGCTAAGTTAGATTCATTTCAGGTTGGACCTGATACATGATCTAGGGAATCATTTCTTTTAACCCTAGGTGTTTGATGCAGGAGCATCTTGGGTCCTTGGAAATCTTTCTCAACCAAAAATATGTTTTCTTTTGTTCTTTATCTTGTTTGGAGGCTTCTCGGTGAAGTGCTCACTTACCTATTTCTCGGGTACTCTTTTTGTCTTACTTTACCGACGGGTCTCGGGTTGTGTTGATTTCTGTTGCTCGGTTATGCTTTCCCTGAGTTCATTTTCTATTTCTCGATGATCTCTATTCCCAAGTCATTTTATATTTCTTGGTGATCTTTATTCTCGAGTGGTTTTGTTTCTTAGTGATTTTCTTCCAGAGTTGTTTATCCTGATCTAGCCGACTTCTACATTTAATTCAGTGGCATAATTAATATGGGTTATCTCATTAGGATCTATGTGGACCTAAATCTGGGTCTCTATTATGGATTTGAGTGCCAACCTCTTTGGTGGACTCGTGTATATATTTGTTTCTTTGTTCTTAGTCTTAGGGGTGGGGCGGGGGGAGCTCTTAGAAGATAGGAATTGGATAGAAGATTAACTATTGAGAAAATTGAAAGTCAGGTCTGTGACCTCATATTTGTGAAGATCATTTTTCCACATCATTGAATGTATATGAATGAAATTGGGAAGGCCTTGTAGCCTGACATGTAATGGGTTTGCTCAATTAATGAAATATATGATATATGTTGTTCCTTCTCTCACTCTCTATGTTGTTTCTTCTACATTATTGTTTTTGGAAGCTCATTTGGTATTTGGGAGTACCCTAAGCCCCTCCTATTGACCCTCTTGTGTCAGTTTCATGCACCTCTTTCATGGAGTGTGCGAAGTCTTCAACATAACCACTACCCTTGGCTCCATCTTTCATTTATCTGAGCTCAAAAATTCCTCTAGGGTGTAGTCCATTAAAAATTTCAAAGGGACTCTTTCCAGTAGTCTTGTTTATAGTATCATTGTATGCATACTCTGTCAATCCTAGGATTTGATCCCAAGTCTGACCATACTCCTTGGTGAGACACCTCAAAAGGTTCCCAAGGTTTCTATTAACCACCTCAGTTTGACCATATATCTGGAGGTGATATGCAGACCCAAAGGATAGATTGTTTCCCAATTTGTGCCATAATTTCTTCCAAAAGTGACTCATGAATTTAGTATCTCTATCTGATACTATGCTCAAAGGTATTCCATGGATTGTCACCAGTTCCTTGAAGAATAATTGTGCAATGTGACAAGCATCATGCACTATCTTACATGGGATAAAATGTGCCATCTTAATGAATCTGTCTACTATGACATAGATACTATCCATTCCTTGTTTGGTCTTTGGAAATCCCACAACAAAATCCATGCTTAAACATTCCCAAGGTCTTCTTGGAATCGGGAGAGGTTGATAAAGGCCTACATTGGAGGATGTTTCCTTTTCTTTCTAATACACCACACAACATTCTACATACTTCCTGATATCCAAATTCATTCTAGGCCAAAAATAAAACCTCTGCACTAATTCTTGAGTCTTATTGACTCCAAAATGACCACTAAGTGCACCATTGTGCTTTTCTTGGATCAAATATTCCCTAATTGATCCTCTAGGGACACATAACTGACTTCCTATAAATAATAGATCACTTTGCATAGTATATTCATAAAATTCAATATGGAAATGATTCTTATACTCCTTACATACCTTGTATATTTCTTCAAAGTCTTCATCTTCTACATATAAGTCTTTGAAACTATCAATACCCGTGCTCAACAGGTGTACTTCTTGTACTGCCAGTAGTCTTCTACTAAGTGCATCAGCCACTTTTTTCTTCACTCCTCTCTTGTGTTTGATGTGGAAGGTGTAATCCTTCACATAATCCACCCATTTCATGTTCTTGTGACTGAGCTTGTCTTGTGAATTCAAAAAGCTAAGTGCTTGGTTGTCTGAATACACCACAAATTCCTTTGGAAGAAGATAGTGCCTCTATTTTCTTAGTGCTTAGACTAGAGCATAAATCTATAAGTCATAGGAAGAATACTTCCTCTTAGAATCACAGAGATTCTCACTATGGAAAGCCACTGGTCTCTCTTCTTGGCTTAGAACTGCCCCAATGGGAACATTGCTAGCATCACACTCAATTTTGAAAAGTTTCTCAAAACTTGGTAATACTAAAATAGAATGAGTGGAAATATTCTATTTCAAAAACTCAAATCCCTGATCATCTTTCTCATTCCATAAAAACTTAGTCTTCATTCCACCTTTTATGGTGTCTAGAATAGGAGTACAAATAGAACTAAAACGCTTAATGAAATTCCTATAATATTGAGCCAAACCATGAAAGCTTCTCACCTCTATTTCAAACTTGGGAGTAGGCCAATTGATAATGGCTTCCACCTTTCTTGGATCCATCTAGAGGTTTCCATGAGATA
This sequence comes from Thuja plicata, assembly GCA_018584345.1. NCBI lineage: Eukaryota > Viridiplantae > Streptophyta > Pinopsida > Cupressales > Cupressaceae > Thuja > Thuja plicata. The sequence continues at coordinate 124,742 of MU226329.1, forward strand.
ATACAAACCCAATATATACTAACTCCTACTTTAGGAATTCACACTTGTCCAAGTTTATCATTATCTTCTCTTCATGCAGTCTTTTGAACACAATTTACAGATGCTTCAAGTGTTCTTCTTTAGTCCTACTAAAGATTAGGATATCATCCAAGTATACTACAAAAAACTTACCAATTTAGTCTTTGATTACTTCATTCATTAACCTCATGAATGTAGATGGGGCATTAGATATCCCAAATGGCATCACAAGCCATTCATACAAACCTTCTATAGTTTTGAAGGTAGTATTCCTATCATCTCCCTCATTGAACCTAATTTGATGATAACCACTCTTTCGGTCAATCTTTGTAAAATACTTTTCTCCTCCTAAATAGTCCATTAGGTCTTCTATCCTAGGAATATAAAACCAATACCTAATGGTGATTCAGTTAATGGCTCTAGAATTAGTGCATAGCCTCCAAGTTCCTCCCTTTTTGGGTGCTAGGATAGTGGGTATGATACATGGTCTTATAATTTTTCTAATGAGGCCTTGGTTTAGGAGCTCTTGGATTTACTCTGCAATTTCCTCATTTTGTTGAGGGGTCATCTTATAGGAAGCTCTGTTAGGAAGGGTATCTCCTAGGATAAATTCAATTTAGTGGCTAATGGCTCTCTTAGGGTGTATGATTTTTGGTTTTCCATCACTAACAATGTCTATGTACTCCTTAAGAAACTCTTGTACTTCTTTAGTAATCTATGTCTTCTTTACTATCTTCTGTGCATCTTCTTCCTTGGCTTCAAAACCAAATCATATGATACTCCCTGTCATTCCTCTAGAGCTTCTAGTAACTCCTTCTCATTTACCAATAGGAAATTAGGACCTTAATACTTCACTTCTCCTTCTTCCAAAAGTGACTTTATTTTGAAAGTCACACCATCCTTCTTAAAGGAATATGCATTCTTAACTCCATCCTGCATGGATTTCCTATCAAATTTCCATGGTCTACCAAGTAAAAGGTGGCATGCATCCATAGGTAGGACTTCACACAATACCCTATCTTTATACCTTCCAATTGAGAAGTCCACTCATGCTTGTTCATTCATAAGGACATGTTTTCCTTTGTTCAACCAAGTAACCTTATATGAGTTACTATGTGAAATCCTCTTCATCTTTAGCTTACTAACTTCCTCCTCTGATACAATTTTATCAGTAGACCTTGAGTTTATGATAACTCTGCATACTTTGTCCATCATCTTGCATTTCACTCTAAAAAGTTATCTTCTCTGGCTTGGCTCCTCTCTCACTGGTTCTTTGATCAGTGCTCTTCTTATAATCATATTCTCTCCTTCCTCTAATTCTATGGGTACCTGAGGGTGGTTTTTTCCACCACTAGATTCCTCTTGCACAAATTTTACTCTCTTGTCTCCTCCTTGAGAAGTAGAGCCTTTCTTTGGACACCTATAGGAAGGATGTCCCATCTGATTATAGTGATAGAATTTCATTGTCGCAAAGTAGGAACCTCTTCCTTGGCTATTGTCTCTTCCTCTCCAATTATTGTTAGAGCCTCTTCCTCTATTGAAGCCTCCTCTAATTGAGCTTCCTTCATGTTTTTATATTAGCTTAGTCTCTCCCTGGTTCTTGGAATTTGAACTTCTACCACCATATCCACTTCTTTGTCCTCTATTATCTCTTCCTCTACCTCTACCTCTGGTATTACTGAGTCTTATTTCTTTCTCAATTTCTCTTCCACCTTTATGGCAATTTGGTGGCGTCTCTAGAGAGTGGTAGGAGTAAGAAAACTTAGTTCATCTTGTATAGTCCATTTAAGACCATTGAGGTATCTATCTACCTTCACACTTTCCTCTTCTAAAATTCTTGATCGCATGCATAGCCTTTGAAACTCTTCAGTATAAGAGTTAATATCCAAATCTTTTTGCCTAAGACTTTGTCTCTTTTTATGCAACTAAATCTCATAGTCTTCAGGTACATATGCTTCTCTGATTTTGGCTACCATAGCCTTCCATGGATCTATGGGTATCTTTCCTTCCTTCTCTCTCTCATCTTGTATAAATTAACACCAAGTGAGTGCAGACCCTCTCAGTCTAGCCTTTGCCACTTTCATTTTCTAATCTTCAGTTACACCATCACATTCAAAGTGATTTTCTAGTCCTTCAATCCAATCTAGGACTATCTCTAGTTCCCTCTTTCCAGAGAAGATAAGAACTCCTTCCAATGCATTTCCACTCAAATATTTTAGTGCCTTCAATAATGGTTCTTCAGTGAGAATAGGGTCAGCTTCAGGGACCTCATCATCCAAGGCAATCACTTTACTCTTTCCTTCAACTTTATCTTTCACTTCCTCGGTCTTTTCCTCCACTTGGTCCACTTTGTGTTCTAGTTGGGCCAATGTCTCTCTAAAAAATCTATTATCTTCTTCTTTCTCATCCACTTTTTTTTCCAAATTTTCATTTTTCACCATTGTAGATTCTCCTACTGACTCTGCTAGTTGGAACATTCACCACAAGCCAATTCTAATTGGCTCTGATACCAATCTAATAGAAACTCTCCAAGGTGTGCTTGCACAAGCCTATTCCTAGGACACTGCTTATTCCTATTCTTCACAAGATCCTATCCTCTCTCATAGGATCCCCCAAGCTCTAGCTTAGCTATCCTAGAACCTCTCCAACACCACTCTATGAGTTGGTATCTTTCATGCTATACCTTGAGGTAACTATCAACCAAATGCTCTTCAATTCCTTACTCCTTCTTGGATGTCTCCAAGTGCATCTTCATCTCCATTTCATCACAAGTGTTGTAGGGGTGAAATTATTATTGATACAACTTCTTGCCTCCCAAATTATCCCATTGGAATAGGTCATCAATGGTTTCTAAATCAATCTCAAGACAATCAATGAAATTGGTCTTGTAGGCCTAATAGGTCAATTAGCCCTAATCAGTGAGTTTTTCCCACTTCTCTCACAAAAATCACAAAAAAACCCCTAAAAAACCTTTATATTCAGACACCCTTTTGCAAGACCTAAATTATTTTGGTGGTCTTAGGGTTCTAGGTCCTTCGTACAATGGATTCCTAGAATTCAAGGCTAATATGGCAAATAGGGCTATTTTTGTGCAGTCTTCTAATTTCTGCTTGGAAATATATCTTAATGGATTGGACAATGCCTAATCCTCTCAGGAGGTATCTATAGGACCTCTATACTTGTGAAACCATACTTGTTTCCATTCTCCCAATCTTTCCCCTGTAATTACAAACCATTAGATCACTGTCATGCACCTAACCGGGCACACTGAACTCGCCTAGGGCGTGCCAATAAAATTACCTAGCTTTCTCTTCTGAGATCTTCCTTCCATATGTACACTTTAAAATGGCTTAACTTCCATATCCCTCTGATTCATGATGATTTTCACCATGGAGATCTATGGGAGAGCCATGTTTCCTAAAAATGTCTAAACCACACCAGCAACTACACTACTTACAAAATAATTTAAAAGACTAAGCTACTGAACTGAAAAAAAAATTCACAGCTGAAATTTTTTCTTAAAAATATCTCTACCACACTAATACAATACTGGCTCATTTATTTCAATCCATTTACTAACTCACAAACTCAAAACAAGTCGACTGTATGCAAAAACCATAATTTAGAGCTTCTCCTTCAAATTCAAAATCACTCATTACATCAATCTACCTCAAGAAATGGGATCCTCCATGTCTAAATATTCCTTCCCCATGGTTATAGGCCATTAAATTAACAACACATAATCATTCTTTGAAAAGAATCCAAGAATGCCAAATGTTGTCATGCAACTTTCAAAAGTTGCAAATGTTGTCATGAAACATTTTGACAACTTTGCATAAAACAAACTCTAATGACCTCTAATCGACCTAGAATGATGTAAAAACATCCTAGAGGAATTTTTAGGAACATTACTAACCTATCCTATTCCTTGAAGGATTTTGGATCCATTTTCCCACTTTTAGGCTTAACCTAGCACTAACTACCGACAAAGCATAAACATCTAGGTTGGATTGATCCTAGTCAAATCCACCTAGGTACACACTTGCATGAACTTCTAAGGTTAAAACCAAAATCTACTGACTTGGCTAAGTTCAGTACAAGCCAAAACAAAAAATGATGATTAGGGATTAACCTAGGTGCTCATGCATCATTCATTCATTAGCCTCATGATATTACTAGGTGCATTAGACAATCCAAAAGGCATTACCAACCACTCATAAAATCCTTCATTTGTCTTAAATGAAATCTTCCACTTAGCTCCTTCTCTGATTCTAATCTGATGATACCCACTCTTCAAGTCTATGCTGGTGAAAAACTAAGCTCCACTCAAACAATTGATCAAATCATCCATCCTTGGAAAAGGAAATTGATACTTAATTGTAATCTGATTGATAGCTCTTGAATCTATACACATTCTCCATTGTCCATCCTTCTTAGGTGCTAACACTGCTGGAACCACACATAGACTCAAAATTTCTCTAATCAACCCTCTTTACAAAAAATCTTGCACTTTCCTACTAATTTCTTAATTCTCTATTAGTGTCATCCTATATGATTTTTTATTAGGTAGACTATCCCCTAGTATCAAATCTATGCAATGACTAATATTTCTTACCGGTGGTAATCCATTAGGTACATTATCTTATATGATATCAACATACTCATTCAACAACCTAGTGATTTATCGAGGATGTCCTTCTACCAAGACATTCTTCTTAGAATCCTTAGGTACTAAAGAAAAATGCACATTATTATTCTTCATGTCATCCAAAAACTTCTTGCCATCTAATAGACAAATTCTTGTACTAGTACAAACTTCACTCTTAAGAGGCTCCTCTAAAGGTAGAAAATTGTGTTCATCCCATTAGAAACAATAGTGTAAACATTCTTTCTACCATCATGCATAGCTTTCCTATCATAATGTCACAGTCTAGCAAAAAAGACATGACACACATCTATAGACATAATATCACACAAAACATCATTATAATACTTCACAATATTGAATTTAACTAAGCATTGTTCACATACCAGTACCTTATGTTCATCTTGTATCCTTGAAATCTAATAGGGTTTAGGATTCTTCATCCTCTACAAATTCAGTTTGTCAACCACCTCCTCTGAAGAAAGATTATCATAACTACCACTATTTATGACAACATTACACACCTTGTTTTTCACCTTACATCTAGTTCTAAAAAAGTTATTCCTCTGTATAGATTTTGTCTCTTGTTCTCTATGATATAGGATTCTCCTAGTCATCAAGGTTTCACCTTCCTCTTCCCTATTTTTGTTCACTGAACTGGTGGAACCTGTTGGTTTAGACTACTAGATGATGGTTTACTAAGAGGGGGGTGAATCAGAAAATATTGAAACTTAACACTTTAAAACTAAACTTTTGATTCAACTTGGTGATTCAAATAACAACAAAAATTGAAACTTTTAAACACTTAACAAACTTAATAAATAGCATATAACATAAGAAAATAATATCCATAGGTATCAAGCATCACATGTACCACTAGATTTAACCAAGGAACCCAATTTGGGAAAAACCTCCATGGGAATTGTTACCCACAAAAATAAATAATCTTCTGAAGTATGCTCGATTAAGAGCCAATCTGGTTAACTATTACAATACACATTGGTTAGATGTGACCCTATTAGGGGATTTACCTTAGATCTATTAAGATATTCACCCTATTAGGAGTGGCCTGGTCAGAGGGCTTAAACATTCATCATAGAATGTTACCTTTCTTAAGGATTTAAAAAAAGAATTATTAGGTCCACTTAGTTAAGAAATTTCCTCTTATAAAGATTAGTAAGAAACAGTGTACTAATTTTATTTGTGATTCTACAACTATCCTTTTCTTGATCAGATCCCTTGTGCGATCTCTGAAACTAATGGCATCAAAAACTCATCAGTCTCTTCTCTGGACTGGTTCTCCACCTCTTTCACTACTCTTCTCGGTAGCTCTTCAACTATTCAATTCGCCAGAATCTATGTATAAGCATATACATTCATCAATATATAAGCCTATATTTTTCCTCTTAATCTCATTTATTAGGTATTCCTTCAATTGTGCTTAGCCATCATATCATCTGTTATTAATTGATTCAATGTATCTTCAACTTGGTTAAATGGTTAACCTTTACCTCATGACTTGCACTTTTCTTGGAACTCACAACTCTCCTTTTGTTGCTTAATCTTTATATCAAATTTTGAAATTGACTTTTCATGATTGTAGATCTTGCAAAAACCTTCATCTTTTCCTTAGCATCTTCTTGATCTCCATTCCTTTGCATTAAATTTGTTTAGATCCTTGAATTCAATATTTTTTCAAACTTTGTTCCATGCTCGGTGACTCGGTTACTATCTTCACTTGGTGTCTAACTTTTCTTAGTTACCAACCTTGCTTGGTAACTAACCTTTCTTGGTTTTCAACTTCTCTTTGTGACTATTTTTTTCTTTTCTCAACCGAAAAACACTTCTCATTACTCAGCAACTAGGCTTGTTCCCTTTACCGACTTGACCTCTCTACTTTACCGACTTAATAACATCAAATTTTAAGTAAAAAAAATTATACCAATAGTACCTCATCATTGTTTGATCTTTATTATCTTCCCAAATAAGTTCCTCTCTGAATGATATGGAAACTTAATATAAACTAGGAATCAATTGCTTGACATCAATGACAAAATAACAACTGATCTAACCATTCTAATTTCTTGTTTTTTACTGAACTCGGTCTTCATCATCATTACCATCAGTTGGTTAATAATCTCCCTCTTTTGCATTGATGGAAACACTATCAATTGATGATGGTATACTTGGATCTCTATGTACTATCTTTGATACCTCTTAGCTTGTGGTTCCTCTTTGCCTTCAATTATATTATCCCTCTTAAATGTAGTCTCCTTCACTTGTTTATTTGTCACTTACTTCTCCCTTATGTATTTATCAATTACTTACTATACATCTCCCTCTTTGACAATAATGAAAAAGATCCATACTCCAAAAATCTTGTTGAGACAATGAATCATATCTTGTGTGTAGTGATTTCTCTTTGCATACATAATTCCTTTCCTAAATTGTGATCACTAGCATTGACTCAAATTTTAGATATTCTAATGTGACCTAGAATTGATGCAACAAGCCACTTGCATTAATGAATGTTGGAAAGGGGTAGGAACCCTAATTTACCTCTAAGATACTCAAAAGAATCCTTCAATAGTGGTTTGGTGAATATGTCAGTAAGGTGTTCTTTTCAATTGACATATTCCAACATTACATGCTTGTCTTGTACTTTTTGTCTCAATTAATGATACTTGATAGATATGTTCTTGGTCTTTGAGTGCATTTTCAGATTCTTTGATATGTTTATATCACTTGTGTTGCCACAATAGATAGTGACTAGATCGATGATCTCCTCTTGCATACCTTCTAGTAGCTATTTGACTGACACAATATTTGCACAATTCATAGATGAAAAAACATACTCAGCCTCGCTAATAGACTGTGATATACAACTTTATTTCTTTCTTAACCATGTAACTAGTCTTTCTCCAAGAAAGAAATCTCCTATGCTTGTACTCTTTCTATCATCAATGTTTCCATCCCAATCAGAATTAGTGTAGACTTTAAAGTTAAAGTCTCCTCTTTTATTGTATAATACGCCAAAATCCTTAGTTCCTTTCAGATATCTAAAAATTATCTTAACTACAGACAGATGTGTTTCCTTCAAATTTGAAGAAAACCTTGCAAAAATCCGTACTACATGAGAAATATCAGGTCTTCTGTGCACTACATATTGCAACTTACAAATCATGGATCAGTAGAGTGTCTCATTGACTTCATTTGACTCATCCTCTTTGGATAACTTGCAGCCAGTGACCATCAGTGTTCCAACCAGTTTTGAGGCATCCATACCAAAGGTCTTTAGGTTATCCTTAATATACTTTGATTGTGTAATATAGATCCCATCCTTTACCTGTAGAATTTGAAGAACAAGAAAGAATTTAATCTCTCCAATCATAGAAATTTAAAACTCCTTTTTTATCTCCTCAGCAAAAGATCTACACAATGTGTCATTTCCTCCAAAGATAATGTCATCAACAAATATCTCAGCAATTAAAACTTTGTTTGTGCTATCACATTTTAGATACACATTGTTGTTTTTACTAGTTCTTTGAATTCCTATTTTGATTAGATATGAATGCAATCTTTCATACCATGCTCAAGGTTATTGTTTCAATCCATATAGTTCTTTTTGAATTTTTCATACCATGTCTCAGTTAGTATTCTTAGTAAATCCTTGAACTTGTTCAATATATACTTCCTCTTCAAGAATATCATTGAGAAATGTAGACTTAACATACATTTGATAAACTTTGAATCCCTTACAAGCCGCATATGCTAGTAGAATTATTACTCCTAATCTAGAAACAGGTGCAAAAGTTTCACCATAGTCTATACCTTCTTCTTATGCATACCCCTTGCGAATTAATATTTCTTTATTTCTGATTACATTACCATTCTCATTCAACTTATTTTTGAAAATCCACTTAGTACCAATTACATTCTTGTCTTTTGGTCTCAGTACCAAAGTATGTATTATTCTTTTGAATTTGATCTATCTCTTCCTTCATTACTTTCATCCAATCTTCACTTTCTAATGCATCTTTTACTTTTCTCGGTTCAAATTCAGATATTAAGCATGTGTTTTCTCTTACCTTGATTCTTGTTAGAACTCCATTAGTCTTGTCTCCAATGATTTTACTTAGTGAGTGGTGTCTCTTTACATACTTTTCCAACACAAGCTTGGTATCTGGTGGTATCTCTTCATTTCCATAATTCGATGGAATCTCTCTCTGCTCATCTTCTACCTCTGTTTGTGCTTTCGGTAAGGTGTCAAGAACCTTGGTTTGTACATAAACAAATATTTGATAATCCTTAGGTTCCCTCTTGTTGTTTTCATCATTCTTCTCTACAAATTCATCAATCCTCACATTTTCACTTTCAATAATTTTGTTAGTATTCTTATTCAAACATTTTTAGGCTTTGCTCTTAGTAGATTATCCCAAGATTATTCCTTCATCTTCGTTAGATTCCAATTTACCATCTCTTGCATCTTTAAGAATATAACACCTACTTCCAAATACTTTGAAGTAACTTACAATCAATTTTTCTCCATACCAAATCTCATAAGCTATTTTGTTTGTTCCCTTCTACAACTGTTCTCGATTAAGTGTATAAGAAAAAGTGTTGAATACTTATCACTAGAAGGTTTGAGAAATGTCATTCTCACACTACTACATTTGGGGCTAAATTTCGATGGCAACTTCTGAAGGATGAATTTTTTTTTTGAATTTGGGTTTATTTTTTTTGTAATAGTCCCCGATGTTGTCATAATTATGATGGGTTTTAAATAGACCATTGAAATACCGGCAGGTTCGGGGTATACATGAAAAAAAAAAGTGAAACAAAATAATTTTGTGGAATATTGAAGACAAGAGAGAAGGAGGTCGATAGAAGGAGGTCAAGTGACACAGTGACTATTCTAAATAGTACATCTACCCCTTGCTGCACAAGTATTTCCCACACCTATCCTTTTTTAAATCTTGGCTAATTTTCAAAGAATGCTTGTAAATGGGATGTACATTGAAGTCTAGGGTTTCAAAGGTACCAGTTCTACATTTAACTAGGTTTTTACTACACTATTTTATATGTATGGCACACAATCTCTGCAACTCTTTCCACAACACCAACAGGGGACAACTTAATCATTCTGTATGATTTCTCCACTACATAAAAGTAAAAATATAATATCAATTTTTATCTTTACTACAAACATTTGGGATTTGAGTAAAAATATAATATCCTTACATTTGGGATTTACAAACCCTGAAAACATTTGGGATTTGATCTTTACTGCAAACATTTGGGATTTAAAAATACTATGAACATTTTCTATTAATGATCAAATGGTCTCTTTGATTCCCACCTTGCCACAGATAATGTTCTACTCCACCCGTGTCTTAGGAAACTTTAGTCTCTAATGCGAAGGAACTTTAGTCTCTAATGCAAAGAAACTTTAGTGTGGAAGTATACAGAAGGAACATGAAATATTCGATTGCAGTGATCTTTTTGAAAATTAATATTGATTTGTTCCTTTGAAGGGTAGGGAACTAGTAATAATTATGTTTGAGTAATGTATCTCTGTGTTCCATTATCGATTATTTAATGGGTATCTTCTTGTTATAACTTAGTCTTATCTCTAGTTTATTAACCCTAATTAGGCTTTTTTAATTTTTTTAAGTTATTAAGTCATATTATTGGCCTTTGGAAAGGAATGGGTTATTTGACATAGTAATCACAGTCAATGATTAATGTATCTTTAAAACTTTATAATTTTTTATTCTTTTCTGTCAAAAATCAGAGAACTTAGTTGTAAACTCTAGTTTGTTGCTAGGGAAATTTAATTGCTCAAATCTTTGATAGTTACCAAAAGTTTCCCTAATATTTGCATAGGGTAAGTGGCTTGGATAAAGGTCTTATATCTTGGAACATATTTTTATAGATTTTGTGGCTTGGATAAACTAGGTCTTATGTCTTGGAACTTTCTTCCTTAATCTGATCAGGCATTCTAAATCATATTCTAATTAGCTTGAAAGGAAGTTGTACATTCAAATTTTATCAGTATGAATTTTATTTTCATTCAAAAATAAAGATCATTATAAATATGGTATAATGATGGATTGTAAAGATGGGCATTCATAGAAAAAATATATAGAGATAAAGGGAATTGTTGTGATATATTTCAGGAAATAAAAAGCATTGAATTATTTTTATCATATAGAATTGATAAAATTTGATTTGTAGAATGTATATAATATATTATTGTATTTAAGGTTTATTTATGTGAAATGATATAATGTATGGATTCTTGTATTTATGTGATACATATGGTTTGTGTTTGGATATCTAGACCATACTGTTGAATTTTAAAAAAAAAAGTTACAAAATGCAATATGAGTCACTACCTATATGTTTTGATTGGGTATTTGTTAAAGCCCCATTTTACAAAACCATAAAGGTGTCATGATACTTTTAACTAATTTTCAAGAAATTTGCACATATTTTGAATGAAAATGTGGAGGATGGTCTGGAGAATATACAAGGCATGCCACCACAACTTGAAAAGAAGGTGGGTTAGTATGAGCCAAAAATCCAATTGATTGATAGATTGATGTTGAGATAATTTTGTAATTGTAGATCTGCGTGTCTTTAGAATTTGTAGATTTATCAATGGAACCTTATACACAATAATCTGTCACCCTTTTACAAAGGAAAAGGACAACAAAATCAAAGTTGTTCAGATTCAATAGTATAAAAGTGACATTTATGTTTGGAATCTGAACATGATGTAAACTAATAAAATGTTTTAAAATGGATGAATTTTATGATTAATATTTTTAATATTTTTTTTGAATAAGTTGTGATATTTTGTTTTAATGTTTAAAGACAATTTTTTAGTTGCAGAAACATGCTGAAAATTAGGGGTCTAGTTCCCGCCAAAACATTATATGTAAATAAACATTTTTTCCCCTAATTTAAAAATATGTTATAGATAACATATATAGCTAGTGCATGAAGAAATAAAAATTCATTTGTGACCTATATTTTCTCTTTTATAACAATTCAAATTCCAACTCACCTGAAATTGATAGTTTTCATCTCCCGCCATATTTTTCATAACAAATATATCCCAATCAAAAAGAGAAATATATATTCTTGAAGAGGAATCTCTCTTCTAGTGCACCATATGTTTTTCAAATTTATTTAATATGTTTTATTATTTTTTTTCTTTCTCTAAATCAACATCTCGTTGACTGTTAAAATACCTACTTGCAATTTTTTTTAATTATAATAGACTATGTATAATTAAAACACTATAAAATCTATAAGAGATATTCTTGACTCTGATCTCTATAAAAGGGTATTTTTGTATTTTAAAAAAAATATCATTAAAAAATCTTAGAGTTATTGAAACGTCACTTTTCAGAAATAATTTTATTTCTACGGTAATTGGCCTCAAAGTGGTATAAAACATGCATTTAATAAAAATTTCCAATTGGAAAAGTTAAAAACTTTATCTAACTTAACTATAATGAATCTAGCTAGACCATATGTTTGGCCAAAATTAATTTTTAGTTAGAAATACTAAAATTCAGCTGTGTTGATAAGTTGTCCTAAAAGGTGACAGATTATTGTGCTTTTACCCACGTCATTTTTTTAAATAATATGTACCAAACCCTATCTTGTGGCTATTTTTGTCTAGATTTAAATAATAAGCTAGTTTTAGGAGACATAAACTAACACCCACAATTCCACACTTCAGTTTAAATCTATTTCGTTTATCCATGGAGTATAGATATGAATCCTACCACTCACATAAATCTCAACCACCACACATTAGGGTCATCTTATACAACATCATTTACAAATGAAAAATCAAAAAATTTCAATCACTCATTATCCTCATTCAGGATATTTGAAGCACATGCTCAGAAATGCTCTGACAGGAGGTGTTAATTATAAATGAAAGAAACTCATTGCTGGATTTGATACCAAATGAAAGAATGGAATAATTAAATGATATTATTTGATAGAATTGTGTTCCTTCTATACAATTCTAAAAGAGTCAATTGTTACATATCCAATAGAGTCGACAGTTATAGAATAGCACAATTATACAACTAAACAATGTAATATGGTTATGAAATATAGTTATGCCAACACATAATAGAAATAATAACTAAACTAACCAATCTCTAACTAGAGATAAAATAATAGACCAAAATTACAAAATAGGGGAACCAAGCCTCAAACAAGCTACAAACTATTTACGTGAATATCCTTCTTCAGACAAATCTCATCATTAATGCTAGGGACCTTCTTAATGATATTGTCAATGGTGCAACTCCCTTGACTTTGATTTATAATCTGGTTACAGGTCCAAACATTGTATCCATCTCTCTACTTCTTGGTTAGGTATTTATCCTCAATAGAGGCTTTGTCCTTCTTCACCACACCTTTGTCAATGAATTGAACTCTTTTAGCTGATTTAATAGTGGCATGCATAGTTACATTTGATATAATCTAATAGGTGTAATTATCATGTTGTAGGAAGACATTTTCATGGTAGCTTATTATTGTGCATTTTTCTCTTAAATAGAATCTTAGATTCAATTTATTAACATGTTTATTGCATATGTCTTAGATAAACTCATATTTTAGCATGCATTTATCTTAGTTGCATTTATGCACTTCATTTTCATGATCTTGATAGCTAGAAGATTGTTTGGAGGTGGGAACAACGGGAACATCAGGATTAAACCAGAATAGTGTGTGTTCTACCCTTTATCCTCATTGTTTCTCCTTTTGTGCTATGTAGATTTCATATAAAATATTCAATGTTTGATGAATGGTTTGCATTTGATATTTGTTGAATTTATCATTTGAATTGTTGAATTTACTGGCACATTTAATGACGCAATTGTAGATTAAAGGGGTGATTGTTCCCTGCACCCTCAATCAACAACTTGCCTCCATTTTTGGTCTCAATTTGCCTCCATTTATTGTTCCCTGCACCGTCAAAAAGTGTTAGATAGGCATATTTGTCATTTTAAGATCAAAGATAAAGGCCCCCTTTTTTATGCGCGCACACACACACACACACAACATATAAAACATATACTATACTATACTACACTACAACATCATTTAATAACTAACTTTTCAATTTCTACATATAATTAGGTTATAGATAATCTAAGTGAAGAAGGATCATGTCAGACAATCCAAGTGAAGAAGGTAATGGGGATACAATCAATAGATTGTGGTCTAACTTGAAAAGAAAAGGCGATGGAAAATGTTATTATCCCTATAATATTTGTAAGGGCTTAAACATTAGAAGATTTCTAATAAAAATAGCTAGCAAACATTGTAGGGATAATGGTCACATTGAAGAGGGGTTTGATTATCATCAATTGGTAAGTTTTTCATTATATTTATTTAATAATTTATATATATATATATATATATATATATATATATATATATGAAATACACTTGATGATGACATCAGTATCATGGTTTATTTGTGTTCATCATTTTTATATAGGTCAACCTCCCCAAGGGAGTATGTGATATGGACCATGGAGGTGTGAATATGGAGAATATGGCTTTGGAAGTGGAGGATCATGGAGGTGCGAATATTGAAGCTGAAGATTATGAGCCCATGGAAGATGATGATCATGCGCCAGATAACACATTTGAAGATGATGGTACTAATACATTGATCCATGACACATTTGGTACTGGCACAACTGATGATGATGATCAGGATAATGTTGATGTCATCCATGATATACCTCTACTTGAGAAGGTAGCCACAACCCTTTACGAAGGCTCCCAAACAACTCTTCTCTCTGTTGTATTGTTGTTATTGAACTTGAAGGTTATGAATGGTTTATCCAACATAAAAATGTCACGTATGCTAAGGTATGTCATATATGTCATTATAAAAATTAAAGGGTGAAACATGTACCATAAATATTTTTAATATTAACAACTTATATTTTTTTTCTATAGATTGATAGGTGAGTTTTTGTTACCACCATCGAATATTCTCCCTCGCTCACACCAAGAATTATGTGCCACCATGAAAGATATTGGAATAGAGCATCAAGAAATATATGCTTGTCCCAATGATCATATTATTTATCATAAAGAACATGAATTTGCAATAGAATTCCCTGAATGTGATATGAGTAGATATTGAATAGATCAAATAACAAAAAAGGTTCCTCCAAAGGTTCTTTGTTACATCCCCATTATACTACGTTTGCAAAGATTTTTTAGGTGTAGTAGCTTGGCACAATTTATGGATTACCATGCATGCAATAGGAGTCAAGAAGACATTATTCTAATGTCTACGAATGGTTTTGCATTTAAGGAAATAGAGGAAAAGTGGCTGCACATTATCAAAGAACCTTGAAATCTCAAGATTTTAGTGGCAGTGGAGGGTGTCAATCCATTTGGAGAGCTAAGATCTGTTTACTCTATTTGGCCTATTTTTGTCATCAAAAATAACATTCCTCCATGGATGTCAATAAAGAGGGAGCACATTATGTTGGCAATGATTGTTCCGGGTATTTGATCATTTAATAGTTATTTGCATGTAATTATAAATCTTGCAGTAAAATGGTCACAATAATTATGTAATGTTGTTGTTCATTCAACTAGGTAAATACCAAGTTAAAGATATGAATGTATATAATGAGCCTCTTATCGATGAGTTGGTGGAGTTATGGAATGGTGTCACTATGTATGACATCTCTAGACCAATAGGACACAGAAAATTTCAATTCCATGCAATGCTTCTATGGACAATACATGATGCCCTAGGGCTAACACATTTTTCTGGTATGTTATGGTGAATTCAAGTTGCACATGATAATTTTAAATATAAAAATTAACATCTTTAATCCAATTGTATCATTATCTTGTAGGTCTTAAAACAAAGGGAAAATTTACATGTCCAGTTTGTGGTACAAAGATGAAATCTCATCATTCAAAAAGTTTAGGAAAGTAGGTGTTTGATGAGCATAGATACTTTCTCCACAAAAATCATAACTATTAAATTATCGAAAAACATCTTTTCAATGGGAAAGAAGAGACTACATCTAAGCCACAGAGAATGACACCTCACCTATGGAAGTTGGAATCTAATAGAATTAATCGTCAAGGTACTACCATTCTAACTAATAGTTTATGTTTGGAATTTGTATATTTATATTGTGTTTTGTTTTTTGATTATCTGATTGATGATCGTGAATGTTGTCAAGGAAATACTACTAAGCACCTTCCAAAGGGACTAAAAAGTTATCCTAGACAATTTAGTAGGTTTCCCTACTACGAGCAGTTGCAAATTGTGCATTTTTTTGATACTATGCATATTGGAAAGAATGTAACAGAGACATTGTGGAAGATATTGGATGGAAGGCGTGATAAAGAAAAAATTGTCAAAATTTGTAGCGACATTCATAAATCCAATAATGCAATGAAAAATTTCACTGGATCAAATAGAAATGGAGAACAAATTAATATAAGTGCCCTTCCTTAGTTATTAACAGAGCAGCATAGTGA
Organism: Thuja plicata; assembly: GCA_018584345.1. NCBI lineage: Eukaryota > Viridiplantae > Streptophyta > Pinopsida > Cupressales > Cupressaceae > Thuja > Thuja plicata. The sequence goes on from MU226329.1 coordinate 140,973, forward strand.
TGCCATAAAAGAAGTCATATGAAAAATTTGATTTCCCACAAGATTTGTTGCGAACATAAGCAATACCATATCAAAGAAAAGTGAATTTGGGCCAGGGTTGAAAATGCATGATTGACATACCTTCATCAAGGTAAGTCATGTTCTTTTATATTTATAATATATTTGTAAACTGCATGTACTTCTCATTGTATTATGTGAGAAAATAATGACATGATTATTTTTATAATTGTTGCAGTACATGCTATCCCTATCTCTCCCAAAGAAATTCCACAATAACATCAAACAAGTGATATATGATCTTGGAAAATACATGAGGTAAGCAATGATATATGTGCAATTTTTTGTATATATTGTAAAGTCTCATGTTTATATATTTTTGTGTCTTGAATGTCTTGTAAATGTTTGTCATCTAAAGAAATCCATAAAGCAGATATAAAATATTGGAAGAGAAGAATTCCTCATCTAATGTGTGAAATGCAAAAGTGTCTACCTTCAACATTTTTCAATGCACAAGAACACTACCTCATACACCAAGTTGAGGAGATTGAATTGTGTGGACTTGTACACACTCGCTCAATGTGGATGGTTGAGAGGCACCTAAAAATTTTTAAGACTTTGGTTTGGCAAAGAGCACATATTGAGGGTTCCATGGTGGAGGGATATAGGGTATACCAAACTATGTTGTACGTTACTGAATATCTTCCTAAGCATGCAGAAAAGATCCATATAGATCACATTTGGGATCTCGACACCATTAGAAAATTTCAAGGGGAGTACTTGGTGGGGAAAGGTAGAATGAGTAAAGTGAGAGGTAATAAATTATAAGATGTTATTGTAGCTGTTAATTAATTCTTAATCTTCAAAATTAATTGGACAAGTAAGTCGTCTATTTATTTTTTGTATAGCTGCTTGAGAGTGGGATGCAATACATTTTTATATTGCAAACAATCAAGATTGGATGACGGTATGGATTGAACGATGTCATTATTTAGGTCACATATTAACATGGGAATTTGTGTTTTCATTGGTTAATAAAGCTCATCATAACGCAGATCCAAATGTTACGCAAAGGGAAATAGATTTAGCACATGGTTTAAGAGATTTCTAGGTACGTATAAATTTTTTAATCACCCGTATGTTTATGAACTCTTGATGCAATAATTTATATATGTTTGACATATTTTTGTAGGTCAAACACCACAAGGCTATGTTTTTCAATGGTCATAAATTTTGCATCAAAAAGTTGGATGACACAAAGAAAACTTGTGATTCTAGGATAAGTGCAGTCTTTCAAGTGACTAATATTTCATCTAGAAATGACTTACATCCTCGAGAGTCTGTAAATTGATAATATGGCATTTTGGATGATATACTTGAGTGTGACTTTAATTACTTTAGATTAGTTCTCTTCATCATTAGATGGTACAGGATATGACTTAATCAAAATGATCTTGATAGAACTATTATTGAACATGACAATGGATTTCCAATGATTAATACAAGGTGGTTTGAGCTAGTTGGGGATGAGGCCTATGTTCTTCCAAGCCAATGTGAGCAGGTATTTTACTCAGAGGTTCCACATAAATTGGGTTGGTCATTTGTTGTTAGACATGATCCAAGAGGAAGGCCGATGAGGTATAATGAGATGGAAGAAGAAGATTGTGAACAACTAGAGGATGAAGTAGATGATGATTACGAACAACAATTAGTCGATGATGTTCCTGATGCAACTTTTCTTGATGAAGAAGAAGAAGATGATGATGATGATGATGATGATGATGCTACTGATGATGATGATGACGATGATGATGATGATGATGATGATGATGGTGGTGGTGATGATGATGATGATGATGATGATGATGATGATGATGACGATGATCATGACAATGACGGTGGTGGTGATGATGTCGATGACAACGATGATCATGGTGATGAGTTGGATGAAGAAGAAGATGAACAACATGAATGAAATGTATAGTTACATGATCACTGCTTAACCTATTAATATATTTATTTCTTGATAGAAATGTGAAGTTATACGATCAAAACTTAATCTAATTAATTCGTGATGTACCTTTTAATGTTTTTAATTCATATGGGATGCTTATGGTTTTTAATGTACTTACTATGTATTTTTGAGTATATGTATCATGAATTTTTTAGCTAACATAAGATAATTGAATTACATATATAGGTACCCAAACCACTTTCAGGAGCATCCCACACAGTCTCATAGATTGATAGGTATAAGTCAATACACCCTATAGAGAGTAATGTATTTCACAATTTGCAAAATATCTCGCATTACTTGCTATCTCTCTCATTTGATGGAGTGAAGGTAGCAACAAATAGGTATTTTTCAGATGTGTCTTCCTTGAGCGAAGGAAATATAGGAATGGAAGAAGAAAGTGAGTCATGTAGTATGTTTGAATTAGGAAGATCAACTAGAGGTAAAAAAACTAGAAGTAAATTCAATAAATGCATGAAATCTTTCCTTGCTCAAGGGGGGTCATGTTCTTATGATGATGAGAGAAAAGACGACATCGAGGCTCCCTCTAGGTACCAATATCTATGGAAACAAGGGGTCCCCAAGGAAATTCCTCCAATAAACACTGATTTTAGTGTTAAAGGCAAGATATATCGCATTGCACCATCGTCAATACATGGTTTGGGCATATTTTCCATGGATGGCATAAAGATCTCTTACAACAAAGTTGTCAAATTAATCGAGTATGTTGGACCTTGTTACGATTACAAAATTTGGATGAAAATTATTCAATATAAAAAAAGTATGCGTAGGTATGCACTCTCAGAAAATTATATTCAACAAAAAGACAATGAGAAAAGTAAAAGAGTGGCTATATACATTGACAAAAGGCTAAAAGCATCAGGGAATTTTGTAGGTTTTATAAATAGCACACGACCTCTGTCAACTATTAAGAAACCCAATTGCATATTTGAGGCGCGCAAGGGAAATCATGTATTTGTATGTGCGATAAAATCAATAAGTGTAGGGGAAGAGCGGCTTATTGATTACAATTTGAATCACATAGATACAAATAATTTCACTATCATGGGGGTGCAGGTACATACTATCTACCATTAAATAATTGAGTTTTTTTCCCAGCCACATTTATAGAGTCTCCTCACCATCCACCTCAACTCCGTCATCATCTTCTAAAGAAATTTATTAATCTAGTCCTTTCTAATTATTGGTTAACTTTAAATAATAACACAGGGCCACAATATGGAGCAACCACATAGAGGGGACAATGATGATCCTGCATGTACTTCTTCCTAGCAGGTAAACCTCTTTGTTATTGTACTACAAATTAGATAGAAGCAAAATGTTAAATAGTGTTTTTTATTATATTCTTTTCATCACTGTTTCAGATTAATTCTAATAGTATTAGTAAAATTGTTGTCACAGACAGGTGGTCAGAAGAGAAAGGGAAAGGAACTTGCAGTCCCTAAATAGGAGTCCTTTTACAAGGACCTAGCTGTTGATTTCACTACTTATGATGAACCGGCCTCTGCAATTAAAAAATGCCTCCACAAAATTGGAAAAAGAGTGGCTGAATTGGCATCTATATTCCCTCTGACTCCTGAGTCACAAAAGAGGGAAACTAAATTGATGTACCTATCTCAAAATTACAGAGTAGGTATTAATGTAATTTTTAATTATAACAAAAGTTTAATAATATTTTTTTATGTTATACTAGTCATTTATGTCATTAAAAAATAAGAGGATGTGTTGCTTTTATAGCTTTTTTTGCATAATTTTGATCCTCACAACCATGATGAGGGTATTGTAGCTGCTTCAAGTAGATTACATGTTGGACTATTTTTTTTACTCTCTAACAATATTTTCCATGCTAATCACTGCTTTTATTCTACTCTAACAATCTTATTCTTCAGCACGTGTCAATGATCATTTACTATTGCCACCTCATACAATGGGAGACTCAGATGTACTGCGTCCTGCAATATTGGCAATGCGTAGCATGGCCATAGACACCATGGAACCACCTACTCATACACAAATTTTATTTTATTTTTCATTATATATATGTTTATTTCCCTTGAATTATTCTTTCTTAGTGGCATTTCGTAATGGATTCAATTTATGCAACAGGAGATGCATCACTTGATGGTGAATTTCCTAGATGTACTCATATTCCTAGTATAGGAATGGTGAAGGATTGCATATTGCTTATGAGCAACGAAGAAGGAGTTCACTTGAGGATAGAAAAAATTCCAAGTACTTTAAAGATTGGACCTTTCTTTTACTATACTATCATATGTTAATTACACCTTGCATTCAATATGAGAAGCTTACATCTATTTTATTCTTATTTTGTACTATTATATCCTTTAACTAATGATCCCATGATTATTTTGTAGGGAATGATGTTTTTATGATAAACTTAATGATGAGTGTTTGCGGATATTTGGGCCCACCATCTGTACAGGGTGGAACATCATATCCAAACTAAAACCCCAATCCACTATTTTGATTTCATATCATTGCTAGCATAGTTATCATTACATCCATTTCTTAAACTCTATTAAAGGTAATTTCACTTCATTTCTGAATCTAACACTATTTTTTTCTTAAAAGGTGGAAAATCCAAGATATAAAGTTAAAGGATGCTCTCGTAGAGAGTATGACAAACTTATTTGGACCTCCTACATTTGAGAAGGGTAAGCTCCTTCAGAAAGTGGGGTTATGTTTAAGGTATATTAGGGACTAGTACAAGTGTACATTGTCCAAAAACCTGAAGTACCAGCACCCCCCTTGCATTCTTGATTTCGAGTGGCAAAAACTTATTCTGGATGTGAACAAGAAAAATGAAATAAAAAAAGGAAATACACCACCAGACAACAGAAGAAGGTATGTGATACTGTTAATAATGTAATTGTGTACTAAATAATCTTCATATTTATATGAACTAACATATTTCAATTCCTTCATAGATTGCCTGACACATCAAAGGCAACAAAGGAAAGACTACAAAAGCATGGGCAACACAAGCTAGGCTCTGGCGGTTATTCCAAACTTGCTGCATGAGTTGTAAGTGCTAATATTGTCAGAATTAAACGAGGAAAAATACAATCTGTAGATGGATTTTTAACACCGAAAATAATAATTTGATCTTTATAATATTTATTTATAATTTGGAATCTTTTTTGTTTTGATGAAACAATGAAATAAAATTTGATGATACCAATCAAAAATGCAGGGCGTGAAGTTCAATATAAGTCTCACAGAAGAGGACAAGAGAATTGGCTTCCAACAAGGCTATAAAGCCATGGCAGAAATAATAACAAGTGCATAAGGTTCTACTGATGGATTTGTCATGGTAAGTAAGCTAAATAGATGATATTTCAAATTTAATTATTTTCCAATTAGTTTATTTGATGTTAAATTCCAACATAAAGTGAGTAAATTTGTTTTAAGTAAGAAAATAATGATAACATGAATGCATATGAAATTGAAATGCAGCCTACCAATTCTAGCTATACACAAATTGTGTGTGAGGATGACAATGAGGATGTGCATCAGAGTGATGGAGGTATACATTTGCTATTCAATTTTTTATATGTACCTATTAATACAAGTAAACATCTTAAATTGATTGATTTAGTAATACAAATTTAATTACAATTGGTGTTTAGATTAATGTAACAATTTGTATTGCAGATATAGAGAGTATAGAGGCCACTGTTAATGAGAAAGTTGAGGTTGAGTGATTTGAATTATGAATCAGATTGCAATACCTGGTGTGATACCTGCGGTATTGTCAATTTCAATATAAAAACTAGAAGACTAACAATAGAATTGCAAGCCAAAAAAAGTGATCCATTCTCTTCAAAATTTGAGTTTATACAAATATGATGGAACCCAAGGGTCACTAGAATACCTTGGAAATGAAATGAAGAGTCACCATAATGTTTATTACAAATAAACTTATTAAAACTAGCAAAAATTGCTTTATGGGAGAGATGATCGTGTCGAGGGCTCTGCATACGATGGAGAGATCATCATGTCGAGGGCTTTGCTTGCGGGTTCTGGCTGTGTGGTTCCTTCTTTTTTTCCCTCTTTATCCTCCCTTGGCCCTTTATAGTTTTGTTTTTAATGTTTCTTTTATGGGTGTCTGTTTGCCCTAATTATTTTTGTTGGGTCTTTGCAGCTTGTGTGTTTTTCTTGTCTCCCACTCTAGTGTTGTTTTTTCATCTTATGGGTGCCATTTAGGGCTCAATCTTTTTAGTCCTTGAGCATGTGGTGACCTCATGGCCAATGATGGTATCAACCCATGCCCTAAGATTATTAATCATGGTGAGATACCATCCCCGAAGATTGATAATCATGTGAAGGTAGGGCAGGAAGAAATTGGTTCTAAAAATGATGAAGGCCAGGGTGCTCGTGACTCCATCAACAAGCCTTCCTATAAATCTATCGTCGCAGATGGGTCGTACCCATTTGTCCAGTTTTTGCATTTTTTGAGAATATCTCAATTGGTGACAATGTGGGAAGCAGAAGTGAATAGCCCAACGCCAATGGAGATCAACAAAGTCTTGGAGCCAAACCAAGTAGTCTGTTGGTTGTATTTCGAGTTTTTTGCTGTTTTGTCCAGCTCCTTGCCTTGTTCTCTAAGATTTGCAGGTTTTCATGCTTATTCCTTGTCAAAATCTTGTTAAACCCTGCTAAAACCCTAAGACCTAGTGTAAAACGATGTATCTTAAAAACCCTTAGCCATGTCTTCTATTCCTTCATTACCTTTTTATCCACTTAAGGCATGTGCTATTTGAAAGATTAAGTCAGTCTGGTGATCGCGTGAATCAAATGGAATATGCCAAATGATCTCCCGACTTCGCTTAGTCTCGTGACAAAACCGAATATTCCATTTATCTCACGAGACTTGGCGATTTCTCTTCAGTCGGGTTGTCGCTTGATTCTGTGTTATAAGCTTTCAAAGCAAACGGGACCCACCCTCAGTC
>MU226329.1:148077-163783 GCA_018584345.1 Thuja plicata
CTACAAGGTATTTTATGGAGCTAGTTCAATAGAGATACATGACAAATCAGTGTCCACAATAACAAATATTGTGTTATCAGTCATCTTACAAGGTAAAACCTGCCTGAGTAGTTGTGGAACTCAAAAATGAAGAAGGATATTGTTTAGTCCTTAGCAATTAGGCTTTTCTTGCCTCTGAACTTTGAGTCAGAATTAAGAGGTAACAGGATTCAAATAAGCATATCAAGCAGTATAGTTCATTGCAAGAAAAATCCCTAACATAGTCCTTGCAAACTCGATGGAGGAAATGGTAAGAACCCTAATCTCACTGGAAATACTCTTTCTCTATCACCTAATGAGGATAATGAGGACATGTTGAAGGCAATTAAGGATGAACAAACTAGGTTAAAGAACATTGCAATCTTTTTTGTTTGCATGGTTGTAAAATTCCTTCCTGCACACAAATTTCTTGATGATTGGTTCAATAATGTATGGGGAAAGAAACTTGGCATTATGGTAAATTTTAGCAGAATGATTCAAAAAGGTATGTTTGTGGTTTTTTTCAAAAATCATTCCATGCAAGAGAAGGTTTTGAATAAGAGTTTTTGGACTGTAGGAAAGACCATTTTTAGGACACTACAGTGGTCTCCTAAAGATAACCTTGACAATGTGATCTTCCAGGCATCCCCTTTCTGGGTCAAACTTAAAGGTGTGCAACCAGAATTCTGGTCTTTCATTCCTCACTTGTTGAAGCCACTTGGCTCAGTTCTTCAAGTTGAAGATACTAGGGCAACCCTCCCTCACCTTAATGCCACAATTTTTTGGCACCTTCTGCTTGGGTTAACTTCCCTGACACCATCTCCCTAAACTTTGATGGAGATATCTTCCAATGGGAAATATCTAGACTCAAAAACATTGGAGCATGTTTTCATTGCAAACTCAATGTTCATACTAAAAAGGTCTGCCCCATGCTTAAAAATATCTAGAAAATCTTCCACCATGGAAACAAGGAAGGCAATCAGGAAACCCCTATTAATAAGAATACTGTTGATACTCAATCTGACACTTTTGTTACCTTGAATAACCCTCTATTTGATGAGGAGTATGAGGCTAGACATGCAGCATCACACTTCTCCAACCCCAATGAGCATAATTCTGCTATCCCCCAATATATCCTAGTGCCTAGAGAAAAGGTGAATGAAGACGATTCCATTAAAAATAATGCCCAACAAATAGCCCTGTCCAAAATCAATGCATAGGCCAGTAAGATTAAAAAGAAAAAGAAGCCCGTGACATGCCTAGGTAAAAATGATGCCTCTGATAACTCCATGCTTTTCATCTCTCTCATGGATACAACTATAGAGGAAACTAATATTTCTAGGAAAGAGGTCTATGAAGAAGGCTTTACTGAAGTCATCTCAAAAAAGAAAAAGAGGAAAACCTATGAAAGGAATAATAGCCTCAAAAAAAATGATAGAAATAATAAAAGTAAGGGGAATTATATCCCTGAATGCTTTACCAGAATTTGCAGAAATACAACACCCCTAATTGGTTTATGACGAAATTAAAAATTCATAGTTCGAATGTTAGAGGTATGGAAATTCCAGACAGAAAGTATATCATTAGAAGATGGTGTAACAACCTGCCTAGTAAAGACATCATTTGTTTGCAATAAATTAAAGTTAATGGATACCAAGCCTTTAATGTCCTCAAATTGGTTTTGGATAGATCCAAATGTCTGTACTCTAACCATGAAAGAGGTAAGGGGGGGTTTTCTACTCTTATAAACCCTATCTTGAGTGACAAACTCTTGGAGCATGGGATTTCACCCTACAACAGGGCTCTTTGGATCACTCTCAATAGCCAAGGTAAAACTATAGGGTTCTACAATATTTATGCCCCTAATGATTGTAGGGATAGAGATAAGCTCTAGGACTAGTTGACATCCAACCTCCCAAAGGCTTCCTGGACTTTTGTTGGGGATTTTAACATGATTGAGTCTCCTTGTGACAAAGCCGGAGGAGATAAATTTGAGTGGAAGGGCAATGAGTACTTCTTCTAGGCTAGATTCAAAAGATAATTTTCCACACATGACCCTATGGAAGGTATTAAGGGCACTAGAAATGGAATATGGTTTACTTGGTGCAACAACCAGAGTAGCAGAGCCATAATCTATTGTAGAATTGACAGATTTTATATGAATTTGCTTTACATTGGTCTTTCTCATACTCCTGGACAATACCCTATTGGTGTCACCCCTACCAGTATATCTCACTATTCCCCCATCAGTGCTTGTATCTCTCTCAATCTTAGTAATATCCAAACTAAGGCTAGATCTAAGAGTCATCTCTTTAAACTCAACTCATCCCTCCTTGACAATGCAGATCACTTGGGAACCCTGAGGATGGTCACTGTCCTTTCTAAATTCAGGTCTGCTGGTTCTTTCCCTATTACCTCTTTGAACAATCTTGTTGAGGCCTAGAGAAGTATAGCTCAAACCATTGGCACTAAGGAGGCTAAAGATAGAAACCCTAAAGAAAAGAAACTCAACATCAAACTTATTAATATTGAGAAGGAGTTGCAAGATAAGAGAGATAATGTTGACCTTGAGAAAGATTAGATTGAGACTAAGGGGTAGTTGAGAAATATCCAAGAGTACAAGATCTAGGGTCAAAGGATTAGAGCCAAAGCTAATTGGATCAAAGAAGGTGATAGAGGCACTAAATACTTCTTCAACATTATTACAGCTAAAAAAATAGAGAGGTTATAAATAGTATTCAGATAGAAGAGGGAATTACCAGTGATAACAAGTCTATCATGAATACATATGTGGAGTTTTACAAGAATATATTTAGCTCAGAACATAATGAAGGTAACTTCTTATGCATGACACAATGCATTAGTTTCATCCCTAAGAAGATCACCAAAGAATAGTACTACAAGCTGAATAAAGATATCTCTATTCAAGAAATAGAAGAAGCCATTGGGGCCTTGGTAAATGGGAAATCCCCCGGTATTGATGGATTACCTGCAGAATTATATAAAGCCAATAAAGAATGGATCTTAATTGAACTATTTGAGCTTTACAAATATGCCTTTGATTGTGGGACATTGGGAACCAATGTCAACAAAGGACTTATTAAACTCCTTCCTAAAGAAGGTGACAAGAACCAAGTTAAAAACTGGAGACCCGTCACCCTCTTAAATATTTCATATAAAGTGATTGCTAAGTTATTGGCTAAGAGAGTAGTTGATATCCTTAATGATATCATCTCAGTCACTCAAACTGGTTTTATAAAGGGTAGATACATCCTAGAGAATCTTATCACTAGCTGGGAGGCCATGCATTGGGATAGAGATGATAATCAAAATGTTTCTATGGTACTTCTTGATTTCAAAAAAGCATATGATGGGATTGAATGACACTTTATGCTAGAAAAATTGGGGTTTCCTGAGTCATTTTGCAGATGGGTTAATCTTCTGTTTAAAGACTCCAATATTTTTATTGAAATAAATGGTGAAATCTTAGAGACCATCCCTCTTGCAAGGTCCATTAGGAAAGGATGCCCCCTTGCTCTTGCACTCTATGTAATTGTTGCTGAAGCTCTGACATATATTCTTAAAGCTCTAGAATTTGGACCCCCCACCCATGGTATCACTCTTTCTAATAAGGATAGCCTTCTGTTTGAACAATTTGCTGATTATACTACCCTGTTTATAAAGCTTTTTGAGAAAAAATTTGATAGAGTGGTTAACCATATCCAACTATTTTGTACTACTTCTGGAGCAAAGATATCCCCACATAAATCTGTCATCCTTGGTTGGCAGAACTCCCCTCCTTCTTGGCTTAGCAATAAAGGGTGGCAATGGGTTGGACCTAACTACATTTTCAGATACTTGGGCATTCCTTTTTCCCTCGACCCATCTATTAACACCATGTGGAATTGGATATTCAATAAAATTGAGAAAAAAACACTTGAAGTGGAAAACCCACATGTTATCTCTTGTAGGCAGGGTATAAGTGGTTCAAAAATTTTTGGCATCCCATGCCATCTATTATGCTTCAAATTGGTTGTTTTCAAATGATCAAAACAACAAACTGGAAAAAATCCTAAGGGATGTTCTTTGGTCAGATGGTATTGGCAATAGGAAAAGACACATTATCAAATGGGAATGGTGCTGCACACCTAAAACATAGGGTGGGCTTGGGATCAAAGATCTCAAAAAATAGGGTATTGTCCTAGCCACTAAATGGATTATCAATTTAGTCTTAGGTGACAAGCCATGAAAAATACTCATCAAAAACAATATAGCTATTGCTACCATCAAAAGGGGCAAACAATGGAAGAAAGTTCCATTCATTAATATCTCACTAGGTGACTTTGAAGTTAAAGTTTCAGGCTCTAAGGTGTTTGTTGCAATATGGAAAGCATGGAGGCAGATCAGAACATTCCTTTTCTCTACACATACCATTGGGAAAAATCCCCATTATATAGTTTTGGACAGGTCCATTTGGTGGGGGATTCATCTCAATGACAAACCTCTTGCTCTCACACAAAGCTGCTTAGCTAAAAGCTGGCATAACAAAGGTATTTCACTTATTAAGGATGTATTGGAGAATAGAATAATTATCACTTGGACAAATTTGATTAATAAATACAATAACCCAGCCTCTCAAAAGAAAACATATACCCTCATCTCAAAAGCAATGGGTAGTTGGTTCCCGAGCAAATGTATATTCTCTCCTCAGAACTTTGAACATATCAAGTGGAAGGATGACACTCAGTTTGGAAAAGCTTCATGCAAACAACTATATCTTCTGCTTAGAAATAATGATAATATCTTTGGCCACATCAATCAAGCTTGGGGACTGGACTAGTCTTGCAATAAATGGCACCTTGTTTTTGAGCTTTTGTGGCATGCTAAAATTGAACCCAAGAAAATATGTTTTAAATGGATTTTTTTGCTGAAAAAACATGTTGTTGGTCATTTTATTTCCCAAGGTGTAAGGAATGTTATTTTTTGTTCCATTTGCAACTGTGTTGAAACCTATTAGCATATTTTTTTTGAGTGTCAGTGGGCCTCTTTGATTTGGTCTATTTTTTTGGTAATAAAGTCTATTGGATTCACCAACATAACCTATCATGGCATGAGATCTTGGTAGGTTATGTTGATGACTTTGATAGCAATCTCAATGTATTTTGGCTAAATTTTACCACTAAGGTCTTATGTCTCATCTGGAGGAAAAGAAATGAAGATATTTTCCAAAATAAGAAGAGGGTTCTTGCTAAGTTTAATCTAAAACTCACACTTTTCTCCATCTTGAAACAGGTTACTGCTACTATCCAAATCTCCAAGGAGAGATTCCAGAGGCTGATCGATGAAGGAGCTTTGATCCTATTCCCTCAAGACATCCAAATATCAAATGCCACCAATGAAGCTCCTGCATTAGCAGAACCACTCAGAACCAGTCCCTCCAATAGAGCCTCCATAGAAGAGCACAACCACCGTAATATCATGACTACTGGTACCAAAAGTGAAGATCTAGAGAACACTCCAAACAATGACATAGCAGAGAGAAATGGAATAACCTCTGATAATAATTATGAAGAAGATGAAGGCTAACTATCTTATGATCCCACAATGTTTTGTATAAATCCAGAGAAAATGATATGATATACTGTTATATCCTGTATAGTTTTTTGGTGGCTGTATACATTAGAACAGTGATCTGGGTTAAAAATTTCCAAATAAAATTTTTGAATTCTGAACTATGATCTTCTTTTGTAACCCCAGTTGATTCTATATTATAATAGAAAAAAGTACCAAAAATTAAAAAAAACCAAATAAAAACTTAGGCCTACTTGGAGAAGGCATAACTTTCAAGTCCTAGGTCTGATTTATGAACTATTTACTTCATTGGAAAGGTAATCAAAATTTGGAGACCTTCAAAAATGCAGTTTACTGAGACAAAAAATACTGAAAAAATTAGATTTCAGTATTTCCCAATTCCATCCTGATCATTGAGGCCGAGGCCAGACAAACTGATCTCGATGTTGATGATGTGACTAGATTAGGTAAAGAGATATATGATTATGGCCTTTAAAGTACTGAAATACTTTAAAATGTTTTTAATGTTTTTAATGTTTTTAATTTAACCCTTTTATATGTTATTGCAGATGACCCCCCTTTCCATCAATAGAGAACTAGGCGTGCATTAAGATCTAATGACAGGGGAGATAATCATGCTGATATCGATTGCTCCTCTTAGTGATTACTTCTTAAAAAATAAAAATCAAAAGAAAAAAAGAAATGATTGTCATCTATGCACCTTAATTGATAATGAATGATTTTTATATGCCAATGAATTTAATTATGTGCTATTAAATATTCATAAATTTTATAATGTGTTAATGAATGTTATCGTGTGATAATTAACGAATGTTACATTTTATTAATGGATGAAATAATCAATGAATGTTAGATGTTAATGGGGAATTTAGAGTGATGTTAGGGGGGGTGGGGCCAGATGAGCTTCCACCTTCACATGGTTGGCTCTGTTTAGTACAGAATATAAAACTATTCTCGAAACAAAGTGAAGCTCAATAAGCTTGTTCCTTATATAGGGTCTCAAGTGCAGCCTTTATCCCACTCTCAACATTGCAAGGCTTCAAGTATCATTCTGAGATTGGTTTCTCCATCTCCCACTAACATCTTTTCTTTCTCCTAAGAACTCTTACTGAGCTCTGAATCTAGCACATGAATACCAACTTTAAGGGACAACTACAGGTGCACCCGAGATTGGCCCAGGCACCCAAGTTTCTACCAAAGGAACCCAAGTCGAACCCAAAGGAGAAAAAAAGTAGAACTAGAACCCAACCTCAACCAAAGTACCTGACAACTTAGCTTTTTTCTAATTCAAGTTTATTTTTGAATTCTTCTCTGATTCCAACCTGATTATTCCATATTTTGTTTTCCAATTTTCCTTCTTCCTCACTCCAAATAAAATGTCTTTCCTTCTATGCCTGTATATCCAAATGATGCAATGCATCCCTTTGAACAGAGATCTCTTTTCTAAGAGACGTGGATTTCAATTTAAATTGTAAGTGCTACTTTATACTTATTAATAAAGGTAATGATTATTAGTTATGTTGTTATTTCCTTTTACTAATTATGGTTATGTCTATCAAAAAAGAACATTATTAGTTATGTTGTTATTTCCTTGTTCTTTGTCACAATCATAAAAGAACATGATAAAGATATCATGCAACCATGAAGAATATTATGGTTATGTCTATCAATGGCAATTACATAATCTCATAACCTGCCTTATCTATGTGATTGGTTGTTTCCAATTAAGAATGGTTTCCTTCTATTACTCCATGTGAGTTCATAGTCAATAGTTTGTTCCTAGTCTGTTCCTACCAAGTGAGGGAAAATTGAATCCTCACTTGAATAAAGAATAGCAAGTGAAAGAAGAAATATTTAATTCTGAAGAGATTCCCTTGCCTCATGATGAATGTGTGGAAAATTTCTAGGATGATCCTTTAGATGTACATGCACCTATACATGCTAAAAATAAATGCAATGAAATTATCAAAACAACAAATTTGAATGCACATGTAGAGCTATTTTCTTGCCCACTAGATTGAATCTGAGTACATTCAAGAAGAAAAGCCCTTATTTTTGGGTTTACTAAAGATAGGTATTTCTCTACAATCAATAATTACTCTTAGAATGTTGGTGTTTAAAGAAATTTTTTTTTGGAGAGGATTTGGTGTGTATATTAATACCTTCAATTTGTGTTAAATGGGTTTTTTGTTATTCACTGATTCCATGAAATATTGTACTCTTCCACCATTGCAGTTAAACTTCTCAAGCGTAACAGGGTTTTGATTTTGTAGTAATAGAAGGCTCAAACTGCTTGATCATTAAGCTCTATAGAATAGGTATGTTATAATATCATTTGAATCATATTTTCTTTTGCTCCATTTGACTGTAAATATACAATTTTTATATATTTGAATCATATTTTTGGGTTTTATTTCAATATGAATACACAAGTTGCATGTGTGGGAAATAAATTCCATTTGAGACTCAATTTTTATAATTAAGGGTAATGGGGATCACTACTGAGCACATATAACATCTATGTTATTTTATAGTCACTTTTGGAAGGACCTTTCATAGAAGTTTTGTAAGGAATTTAGAGCAATGAACTCAATTTTTTTTTGGAAAGTTGTAAATGTCAGAAGTTTAGAAAAAAAAAATCTTTAATGCAACATTTATTGTTTTCTAGGAGAAATGTTGATTTCTAGTTTTTAATTTTTATTAATTTCATACTAAACCTAAATAATTGTAGGCGATCCTGTTGAAACAACCCATTGGAGTTCATTCAATTTTTATAGGGGCTAGAACTGACCCATATCAAGTGATTACAAGTGCAGTAAAGTAAATGCCCAAACTATTATCTTTTATTTCTTCTATTTCTTTATGTCTTGTATTATATATCAGAATGATAAAAATAATTATGTATATTGCAGGGTTGTGGAGAGACATTCAAAAACATTTTCTCATCGTGAGAAAAAGGGTAATTTTGTTTGAAATTTTTTGGTTCTCTCAAAAGGATGCTTGAATATATCAATTTTTACATTTTTGTGAGTGCATTAGTAGCTTACAAGTTTTTAATTAGAAATGAAGTATATTTGTGTATTTTTTGTTACTCTATTATTTCATTAATCTTTTCTTCTCTATAATCTTATTCTTGAAATGTTTGGATTATAGTTCCCTGACACGTTAAACTGGTTTGGGTGGTGCACATGGGATGCTTTATATAAACATTATAGCTGAGGGTGTAAAATAAGGCATGGAAAGGTACATTATCTGTCAAACCTATCATGATACACATTTATATCTCACTTTCTCAAGTATTGTCTAATTCTTAGGTTATTATCTACAATTATATTATATTGTCAATGGTCAACATTCTATAATAGCTCTTCCAAATTCCCTTTGTTTATAGATTGATAATGTTTCTATTGTCATGAAAACCTAGAGAAAGAAGGTAAACCTCCAAGGTTTCTTCTAATTTATGATGGCTAACAATCAATTGATATGGATAAGAATGTCAAACCTAATGAATTTGTACATTCAACGAAGTAAGTATCACCAATTTTTAGAACTTTGAAGGTGAACTTTGATTGAAATATAAGGATTTTGTTTTCTATTAATTCAATTTTGCAAATCATCTGACAAATATCAAGGAAAATTATAAGTTCCACAAGGAAGGAAAGATGGGGGAAATACAAGATGATCCTACTTTAGGCCTTCAACACAAATGTCAGGTAACTTATTGATTTCCCTTTGTGAACAAATGGGTAAGAAATTTACTTTACACATTCTGTGTAACTCATGGGACATTGGTAGGATATAGGATGTCAAATAATATTTATTCTTGTATGCTTTGGTCATCTCCTTTGTTTATACACAATTTTATCTTTTATCTATTTTGCCAATTTGATTAATGCCCATCTTTGTTTGCTATTGATAGCAACAAACCTGGCCACCATGACTTTGATTTGTTAGGGAAACTTGTTCTTTCATATGGATTAGTTTTGAAAGAACAACTTCCTAGAAGGCCTACAAAAGATTGTTTGTTTGAATATCCAACCCGTGATGGGAAGAAGTGAGTCTGAATCTGATTTATCTCTTTATCAAGTTGATTTTTTTCCCTAACCATATACCAGAAATTTATAGATCTGGTCAATCTGTTCTTATGTTCTTGTGAATAGGTGGCTCTGAGTAACTATAGTTTGCATCTTCTCTAGTAGATTCAAATTTAATGTTTTCTTTTGCATGTGGTTTCCTTGCAGCTTACTTAAAATCTAGAATTTGAACAAGCACACTGGAGTTCTTGGTGTCTTCAATTGTCAAGCCATTGGGTGGTGTAGGGTTGACAAAAATAATTTGATTCATGACTCTGACCCTAGTGCTATTACATCTAACATCCATACAAATGATGTGGATTATTTGCCAAAGATTGCATATGGAAACTGGAAAGGTGAATCTGTCATATATTCCCACAAAGGAGGTAGGATATCCATTTTAAAAAAATATTATTTTCGCCCAAATTTGTTAATTTTTTTTAGATCCTATATCAAGCTCAAATATACATTATTGACTTGTTGTAGGAGATCATGTTGCCCTCCCAGAGGATCTTCTTAATGACAAGAACAACATAATAGAACATTTGAAATTTGAATCTTAATACGATAATAATGATTTATTATTATTTTATGACATTTCCTAATTTTGTGCCTTTATTATCTAAGTTTTTCTTTTTTGATTCAACTAGAATGTGTGTTTTTTGTTTTATCTTTGTTTAAAAATGTACAACATGTTATTCTTTTTATTTCTGCACCTGTAAGCTATTTTGCTGAAGTTTTATCTTTGTGTTTTTAACTTATGAGCTATTGTTATTCATGCATAGTTCTTTGTATGGGTTGACTAAAAAAAAGTTGTCTATTTTTAACGTCACCCATTTGAATATCACATTCAATTATTTATCACGTATTATTAGAATGCTACAAAATCTTGATGAAAATATCATCATAAATTCAAAAGCACTCTGTTAAGATAGGATATTTTCATGACAATATTCATTCATGTTTTGTATAAAAAACTAAAAAGTAAACTGATATCTTTCTTTTATAAATGTGGAATAAGATATATTGTTTTCTTCAATAGATACAACTAGTTCTTGGATAATTTATCCAAATAAACTCAGTGTGCTTTGTCTTTTTGATTTTCATATAATATAGATACTATAAACTTTATTACACAGTTCTTCCAAAATTTCTGGGATTTCTGCCTATTTGTTGTTCATTGTTGTTTCTTCTTGTTTAACTTTTAGAGCTTATTTAACAAAAAAATTAATTTTAATTTATGAATGCTTCTTATGATTTTAAAATGTTTTTTTGCATATATTTTTATTTATGAATGCTTTTTATTTATCTTTCTATTAGTTTGAACTCTAGGCATGGGATTGGATTTAACTGGTTATTAATTATTAATAATTATTTTCTAACAAATCAGATAGCAGCTTTTTTTCTATTAAAAAAATATTAATGTTAATTCAAATATAGATACAAATATTTTAAGAAAACACGTTTTAAAATTTATTTCTTTACAATTTTATTGCCCTATATTTCTAGAGCTTTGTATTCAATCCCTGTAGATCAGTCTCATTAAATGATTAATTTTAGTGGTTGCACAAAATATGTCATCAGATTGAAGAAAGGTTTTTCAATTAAAATGACACCTAATTCAAAGACATAATTGTTTGGATTATAAAGTCACTATCTCCGTGAGAAGCATTCATGAAGCATTCATTCCTTCCATTAAACATACAAAGGGAGATGGAGATAAAACTCCAAGTACAAAGCTAGCCTAAACAACCAGGATCAATGATAGAGATACATGATCCCATTACCAATAGAGATCATCTTAGCCGTTACTTCCTCGGGAATTTTTTTTTTATTTGCCTCATAAAAAGCCTCAAATTTGGCTAGATTGTACTCTTTCATGATGCTTTCCTTGTAGAGCACCCAGCCCTTCTACATGATCTTTTTCTTTCCTTCTGCCTCAAGACAGAAATTCCTGAGAAAGTCGTCATTAGATAGCTTAAATTCAATGTGATCCATCATTGAGACTACCTCTGTGTATACCTCAACTGATACCATCCTGTACACTATTCCAACAGTCGTTAGCGGGTGGCCTAGGACCTGAATAATGGGCTGAAGGAGATCTGCAACTAGTCTCTCATCGTGGATGTGGCCACTTGACTAGTATTCAACCCCCAGGATGACTATCATGGTCACCTTCACCTGCTCATTGGCCTGTTTGAAAATATGATGGATTTTCTCTTCTGGTGACTCCACTAGCACCTCCTCTTTCTTGCAGCAACAATTGATTCCCAAGAGATTATCCATATTGCTCCTATTGTGTAATGAAATCGCGTGGGCCTTATAAAAGGAAAAAAAATATCCCACATCTATGTCGGATCTACATAATATCTCTAAGATGGATATGAAGGACTATAAAAAGTAAAATTAAGGGCCGTGTGACTAGTAATATGTCATTATTCACTCTGCCCGACTGCCATCTCCCTCTGTCATAGTCGTCAAAACTTGCCAACGTTATCCAAACCCTATTTTTGGGAGAGATGCAAATTGAGTTGAAATGATGTCCTACAATTCTTTTGGGATCTGGTCTGCCTATCCAAACTCTATATTAGATTCGGTTTCAATCCCCATGTTAGCCAAGTAGTCTGCTGATCTATGGCAATGTCTACATAGAAAACTAAAACATATTTCTTACCAATGGGGACACTTAGTTTATTTCTAAAATGTATTTCTTACCAAGAGGGGACACTTGGTAAGAAATACTTTTTAGTTTGCTTCTTATACATTACCCTGATCTATTGCCTTCCCGGAAGATGTGCTGAATGTGAAAGTTGGTCATAGAATGCACCAATTTGGCCCTGCTATTCTAATCGACTTCAACTCCTATATTTGCAGCTTTTTAGATCATTAACATAAGCATTACATGTCTTTGTTCAAATTTTATTCTAACACTATATTATCTCTTATTCTAATTGAGATTTTTAATTGGGAAAAATAGTAAAGGTGTTATTTGCATTTAATATGCCAATTACTAATAGATTAAGCATATTATTACTATGCTTAATGTTCCATTTAAATGCATTTAACACAAAAAAAAAAAATTACAAAACTGAACCAATGACATGTTAACAACAAAGGTCTAATAGAACTCCCAACAATTCTTAAACATACTTTATCTGATATGATGAATTTTTAAACAATTAAGGTTGGAGTAGACATAGTTATCACACAGATTTTTGTGTGGTACAAGGAAGATTTGGCTAGGCCAAATCTTCCTTTGTGCTAGCAGCCTACAAAATTAGACCTTTATTAACAATTCATCATATCAGATAAAGTATGTTTAAGAATTGTTGGGACTGGTCGTTTGGCGTGTATTAAACAAAACAGAATTTTCAGCATATTATTATCATTCTATTTCTTTGTTGTAAACATGTCATTGGTTCAGTTTGTAATTTTTTTTTTTTTGTGTTAAATGCATTTTTCCAAACCAATTGTTAAATAAGAAAGTAGTAGCAGTGAGGAGGGGTCTTCTTCTGAGTAGATTGATGAAGATCGTGCACCTCAAAAACCAATTCATAAGGTACCAATCATGTTTTACTATTCGCTTATATTTTTGGATTGGTAAATCTCCTTAGTTTCATGTCCTTTATTTTGATTACTATGGATGAGATATATATCTTACATTTTGGTGGTACCCTAAATTTTGAGAATTTAGAAGTCCCAATCCATTATCAAGAATCAAGTTTCTCCATACTAAAAAAATTAAAAGAAGGAAGCTTTATGACACAAATAAATTGAACTAACTAATCGAAGCCTTCAGAAAATGCTGGAATTTCAACCTACTAAAAAGATGATGCCGACAGAGGCTGAAGATAGTCAAATTTTAAAAATATAAAACCGACCCAGTTCAGGAAATCAAATTTCCTATCTCAAAAAAAAATATTAGCTTTTCACGATGTGTTTTATATTTTCGACCAAAGCCAAATCCGAAAGTTAGGTAGTTATTTTTTAGTTAGTTTATTGTTTTTTCAAAATATTTTGTAATAAGGGTTGTGTCTTTTTACCTTAAAGAGGTGTGAATGCCACTCAAACACATATATATACATAATGTAAAATGTAAAGAGGGGGAATACAATATAATACAATTTCACATATTTGGATATTTTTTAATCAACAAGTATAAACATGGACCTGGATGTACTATTTTTTAAAAATCAATAAAGATAAGTCCTTTTTTCTTTCACATGTGTAATAGTTTCATTATCATTTTACAATTAGTCCCTTGGATAAACCAATAGAACTTCTTCAAAGTGATAGTTTGATGTGCATACTTCCTGATTTGATTCATAGTCTATATTTTCAATTGGTTTTCTTATTTTGCATGGTTAAACTCTATTGATTGAGGCCTTAATCAATTGGTATATCATTTAAGAAGTATTACCCTTTTGAAATATCTCTGAATTTGTTTTAGGTTACATGTACATTCCATAACACATTTGAAGTGATAATTTTTCTTGTAAAACTGTCTCTGAGGTTGAACATAAGATTGGAATGATCTTGACTCTATTTCCCATGGTAGAATAAGGCACTGGTCTAATCATTATTTGGATTACAGTTATTCAGTTCATTGTTTATAGTTATGTGATATCTTATCTATCTATTTATTTCAAATTACATACACATTTACTAAACATTCTTTCAATTACTTAAAGTATTTCAGTTTACAGTTCATGATATATTGATTTCAGTTATATTTATTTCAAGTTCCTTGCCATACTTTGAGAGACGGAAGTTTGAGTTCCATACACAGGTTATCTGCTATAAAAAGCCTATTTAGGTGAAGGTTCACCCGCCTTGGTCCTACAGAGCCAGAAGCGTAGGGGAAGAGGATCATAATCAATCATTCCCATTAGTTAACCAAAAATAATTGGATTTCCCATCATTGGATTGGTAAGTCCAAAGGAAATTCAATTCAGCATTTTTGGGCACCAACAAATTGGCGACTCTGCTGGGGAGTTGTTCAAAAGAACAGTTTTGTATTTTACCTAGAAGCTTTGGTGATATATTTAAGACTCTACTGGGAGAAAATAACTTAGAAGATAGTAAGTATTTTCCTTTTGATAAGAAGGTGGTGACTCTATTTAATAAATTATTTTAGTCAGTGACTCTACTGAGGGAAAAGACTCGAAAGGAGATAAAAAGGTGGTGACCCTGTATGTTAGAAATTTTTAATTTCTCCACTGAGGGATATAGCTTGGAAGGGATGAGTATTTGTCCTTTAATTAGTAATAGAAGATCTATTACATAATATTTAAACAACTATTCAAAAGTTTTTTTATTCCTGTTGATACTAGGCCTTTGGATCTTAGGAAGTTCCAATGCAGTTCTAATAAATTGTTTTCACAACTTTCACAGAGGGTTCCTAAATTTTATGGAGATTATGATGAATCGACTCTTGATCATTTGGATGATTTTCATATATTCCTTGATAATTATGAGGTCCATACAAATGATGATGCCATGAACCTATTTGCATGGTCATTAAAAAATAATGTACAAGAAGAATATAAATCATTACCTACGCAATCCATCTCATCATGGAGACAGTTTGAGCAATGGTTTCTTTATATGTTTCATGATGACAGTGGTGAAGAAGACAACATGTGCTATGAATGGTATGAAGAACAAATTTTCAGCATGGAAGAAGATCCAAATTACATTGTTGAAGAAGTATTGTACATGTCCCCTTTGGATACATTCTTCAATTGGGAAAGATATGAAGGAGAATCTGCAATACATTTGTTCATGAGAATGATAAGGATTTATCAAAAAATACCTTCAGATATTAGGCCTCTTGGAAAGGAATTAGTGGATAAACTTCTTGATTTGGGAATCTACCATGATTCTCAACTGTTAGATTTTCTTGATCAAATATGTGAAGATTTGAGGGTAGAAAGGGATGAATATAGGAAAAAATTTACAAGTACTCCAAATTTGAATGCAATTGAAATATTTGATCAGACTAAAAGGGTTCCTATACATGA
>MU226329.1:165468-176966 GCA_018584345.1 Thuja plicata
ATTTGATTCATAGTCTATATTTTCAATTGGTTTTCTCATTTTGCATGGTTAAATTTTGTTGATTGAGGCCTTAGTCAATTGGTCTATCATTTGAGAAGTATTACCCTTTTGAAATATCTCTGAATTTTTTTTAGGTTGCATGTACAATCCATAACACCTTTGAAGTGATAAGTTTTCTTGTAAAACTGTCTCTGAGGTTGAACATAAGATTGGAATGATCTTGACTCTATTTCCCATGGTAGAATAAGGCACTGGTCTAATCATTATTTGGATTATAGTTATTCAGTTCATTGTTTATAGTTTTGTGATATATTATCTATCTATTCATTTCAAATTACATACACATTTACTAAACATTCTTTCAATTACTTAAAGTATTTCAGTTTACAGTTCATGATATATTGATTTCAGTTATATTTATTTCCAGTTCCTTGCCATACTTTGAGAGATAGAAGTTTGAGTTCCATACACAAGTTATCTGCTATAAAAGGCCTATTCAGGTGAAAGTTCATCCGCCTTGGTCCTGTAGAGCCAGAAGCGTAGGGGAAGAGGATCATAATCGATCATTCCCGTTAGTTGGCCAAAAATAATTGGATTTCCCATCATTGGATTGGAAAGTCCAAAGGAAATCCAACTCAGTGTTTTTGGGCACCAAAACATTTAACATTCAACTTCTTTACATTTTACAACATGTAGTGTGTTTCCTGAGGATTTTACCAAATCAACTTTTAATATAAACCAAAATCATCAAACTGATTTCTTTCCCTTTCAACTTGACAAAATATTTACATTTCACCAATATTTGCAAGCAACTAAATGATAAATCTACATATATGTATCTTTGTAAAATACTTGGAACATCAAAAAGATGGCTAAGTGGCTTCCGCCATGATTTTTATCTACTGAATATGGGAAAAAAATGTACCAAAAATAAAAATAAAAAATTGTTTTAGCACCAATAATATTATTGTATCTTTCATTTATTTTATCCATTCTTATTTTCCACCTTCTCTTATATTGGAAACTATACAGTCTACATAAAGGCAAGGTGGTGATTATTCTTGATGATCGATAGGTATAAGTCTTCTAGGCCTTAATAAGTAGCTAGGAGTAAAGACAACAGATCTCAAGAGACCATCATAGTTGGTCTCTTTCTTCGGTCCATATTATTGACAATAATATGGACCAAAGAAAGAGACCAACTACGATGGTCTCTTGACCTCTGCTATGTTTAATGTGCATATCCATCACTTTTTTGACACATATGGAAACACTTTCGACAGTGGTGCTATACCTCCGATGGGACATCCCATCGGCACTTTATTATATACTGTCACTATGCCGACATATATAATGTCAGAGAAAAATAATTTTTGACAGATAATTGCAATAGGAATGCTATACCACTGACAGGATTACCATTCGAACAATCATTGTCATTTTTTCACTCATCTAACAGATACAATGTCAGAGAGAAATGATTTGTGACAGATAATTACAATAGGAATGCTATACCACCGACGGGTTTACCTGTCAAACAATCACTGGCCTTCTGTCACTCATCCAAAAGATACAATGTCAAAGAGAAATAATTTGTGATAGATAATTATGATAGGAATGCTATACCACCAATGGGTTTACCTATCAAAAAATTTCTGCATATGCGTCGCTATTCCAACAGTAAAATCTGACGGGATACCCACATGGTTTGTCAGAGTTCTAATAGGTCTATTGTAAGAAATTTGATAAAAAATTTGGTATTCATGTTCTAGTTTTTGACAGAATATGATGTTGGCAGACTGACGATGACCACTTCTGTCACAATTTGTAATGCAAAAATGCTGATAGATACATATGTCAAAATTCCAACAACTAGGCATTGCAAATCTGACAAATGGCTGTCAAAATTTGGCCTCAAATGTACTAGTTTCAATCATTAGTTTTCTAGCATAATCCACAATGGATCTATTTCTCCTTTCAGCTATATCATTCTAGTGTGGTTTCCTTGGTGCATATATATGCCTCTTTATACCATGTTCATTGTAGAAGAGTGTAAATTCATCAGATGTAAACTCTCCACCTCTTTCATATCTCATACATTTCAGTTGTCTCCCTATCTCTTTTTCAACTCTAGCCTTGTACCACTTAAACATTTGGAATGCATCAGATTTTTATTTTATAAAGATAGCTGACATCATTCTATAATAATCATCAACAAACAATATGAAGTATCTATCTCCATAGTAGCTTTGTGTTCTTATGGGACCATATAGGTTAGTGTGTACTAACTCCAAAATACCTTGTGTACTACAATATTTTATCATAAATCTCAATTTAGTCATCTTACCTACTTGACATCCCTTACACATTACATTCTCAGGTTTGTCTAAACTCAGTAGACCTCTTACTCTATTTTTCTTACTCACTTTGATTAAGTTTTCAAATTTAACATAACATAGCCTTTTGTGCCATAGCCATACATCTTCAATATTAAAAAACAAAAAAATCTTTATGGATGTATCAAGGTAGAATAAGTTACCTTTAGATTGTCCTCCAGTGGCAATCAGACTTCCCTTTTGATCAAATACTTTAACCTTCTTGTTTTGAAATTCCAGTAAGTGACCTGTATTATTCAACTATGCCACACTCAAAAAACTATACTTTAGACCTTCAACCCAATAAACATCATCAGAATTAGTATTTTTCAATAGAATTATATAACCTTTTCCTTTCACAAGATATGGGGCATCATTTCCAAATCTAACATTACCATCATTATGCTCTTTCATAGTAATAAACTTATCAGTATCACTAGTCATATGGTGTGAGAAACCGATGTGTATAATCCATGTATCATTTTTACTTACTTGTGAGATTAGGGTTTTTTCTTTGATATACCTTTCTTCATCAGAATCATCTTTAATAGAAAGATAGATAAATTATTCTTCATCATCATCGGTGTCATCATTAGATGATCCTCCTTGAACAATGTAGAATGATTTCTTTCTTTTGTTCTTAAAGACTCTGAATCTTCTAAATATGTTCTTAGTCTTGTTTTTATCTCTGTTATCTTTCTTTTCATTATTGTCAGGACAATTAGAAGTTATGTGACTAGTTTTATTTCATGTAAAAAACTTCAAACATAGCTTACCTTTGTACTTTCCTTTACCTCTTGGTAGTCTTCTAGCGAGTAAAGCTTTAAACTCAGCTTCATTCTTTTCATCTTCAACATATATTTCTTCAAGCTCACTCTTACAACTATGAAATCTTTCACTAGAACTACTTGCATATCCATCAATAGATCTAGAATCTATAGACTTTCCAATAGTCAAAGATGATTTGAATGCAGATTCAATTTTAGAAGTAGTAGGCAAACTATTATCAAAATCATTCAGCTCAAAAGCAATTAGCTTACCGATTGTAGAATCCAAAGTAACAACCATCTGTGGAATGGATCTTAGCTCTTGAATAGAAGAAACTCAGATGGTATAGATAGGTATTAGTATTATAAGAATATTTCTTGTAAAATATTCTTCTTCAATGGTTCCACCAACACCTCTAATAGCAATAGAAATCTCCTTTAGTCATGTGTTGTATGCTGCAATGTTTTCTCCTTCTTTCATTCTCATTGATTCAAAATTTCCTCTTAAGCTTGTAGCCTTAGCCTTCTAAACATGTTTATCTCCACAAAAAACCAATGTAAGCATATTCTACATCTACCTAGCAGTATGACAACCTTGTAAATCATTGAAATCTATTTGGTGAGAGTAGAAGATATCTCAATCATCACTTGTGTATGTTCTTGTCTTTCTCTTATATGATCAAGTGTTAAAGGGACAAACATTGGAGGTGAGTACTCATTGTCAAGATGATTGAGTGCATAATCTCTAATACCAGATATGTAAAGCATTATTCTATTCTTCCATGTAGAGAATTTATTCCTATTCAACTTTGGTGCTTCTCTCTTATACATCTTTGGATCTTTAACTCAAGTACCTTCAAAATTATCTTCTCAGAGCACTAGCTCTAATACCAATTGTTGGTTTACCCTACTAAATTATGGTTTATTGAGAGGGGGTGTACCATAAAATAATAAAACTTAACACTTTAAAACTAGACCTCTGATTCAACTCGGTGAATCAAATAATAGTAGCAACTGAAACTTGTAAACACTTCACAAACTTGATAAACAACATATAACATAGTCAAATAACATCCATAGTTATCAAGAATCACGTGTAACACCAGATTTGATAAGGAAACCCAATTTGGGAAAAACTTCCGTGGGAATTATCACCCAAAAAAATAAATACTCTTCTGAAGTATGCTCAGTTAAGAGCCAATCCGGTTAAAGATTATAATGCACATTTGTTAGATGTGACCCTGTTAGGGGATTTACCTTAGATCTATTAAGAAATTCACCCTATTAGGAGTGGCCTAGTCAGAGGGCTTAAAAATTCATCCTAGAATGTTACCTTTCTCAAGGATTTACAAAAATACTTATTAGGTCCACTCAGTTAAGAGATTTTCTATTATAAATATTAGTAAGAAATAGTGTACTGATTTGATCTATGATTCTACAACTATCCTTTGCTTGATCAGATCCCTTGTGCGCTCGCTAAAACTATTGGCATCAACAACTCATCAGTTTCTTCTCTGGACCGGTTCTCCACCTCTTTCATTACTCTAATTAGTAGCTCTTCAACTAGTCAATTCACCAACATCTTTGTATAAACATATAGAATTATCAATATATAGGCCTCTATTTTACCTCTTAATCTCATTTATTAGGTATTCCTTCAATTGTGCTCAGCCGTGAGATCATCTCTTATGAACTGATTCAATGTATCTGCAACTCAGTTAAACAGTTAACCTTTTTCTCATAACTTTCACTTTTCTTGGAACTCACAACTTTCCTTTTGCCTCTTAATCTTCATCTCAGATTTTGAACTTGGCTTTCAATGACCATAGGTCTTGTAAAAAACTTCTTCTTTGTCCTTAGCATCTTCTCTATCTTTGTGCCTTTACATTAAATTTTTTCAGATCCTTGAATTTAATATTTGTTCAAGCTTTGTTCCATGCTCAGTGACTTGGTGACTATCTTCACTCAGTTACCAACCTTTTCTTGGTAACTGACCTTGCTCAGTTGTTAACTTCTTGATGACTATCTTTTATTTTCTCGACTGACTAACACTTCTCATTACTCAGTGTAACCACCCTAATTTGGTCTACTCTAACCAAAGACCCTATTTTCCCTATGTGTGATCATACCCCTAATTATGTCAAGAAAATTATTCAATTATTGACATAATTTGTTAAAATCAATTTAATCTCCTAAAATCAAAGTGATTTCATCAGTAACTCACATTAATTACATTGACCTATTTAAATAAAATCAAAATAATTAAACACTTGGCTAAAGTAATTAATTAAAAGGAATTAAATAAATCTCCTAATTACAACTCCTCACTTGCACATGGAAAGTCAATAACCAATGAGAGTTCACTCACTTAGATTACTCACATGGATCATCAAAGATTCAACCTCCACCTCTCTTCACAAATCAATCTCAACCACTCATTCCTCAAATTATTCTATAAAAGGATTGAATTTTGAGCTCAATTGCCCCCAATTCTTAGAATTTAAATTATACTCTTATGCTGCTCTAATTTCTAAAAATATAAATGCATTCTTAGTTCATAATTTTAGATAATTTCATAATCCTTCTTTGGTGCACTAAAATGAACTTTGCATTGCAATTTAGCTTAATTTCTCATTGAATCTTCTATTCTAAGCTTGTATATGTCACTGATTTATGCATAATCTGAGGGCAATAATAGAATTTTCATACTCTTCTTAGATAGGAAGTAATATGTTAGTTTTGGTGGTTTCCCTATGTTTTTCCTTCAATCCTTCAAGATTTAACCATTAATATAATGACATATTGAAGTGTTATGTTGCAGCTTGTAGGTACAATATTTACACACACATTTCTGGCGCTCACTGTAGGGTAGTTCCCCAAATTTTATATCATTTTGAGCTGATTAACCTCTTCTTTTCTTCTCTGTTTCTATGTGCAGAGTCACATTTAGTGACAAAGGATCGTCTTTTGTAGCAAAAACTTGCATCATGGATTTCCTGTGTCTCATCCAATAGATTTTGAATCACATTCAATAAAGGCTCGCTTGTGGTAAAAACTAAATCTCCTTTAGTTGCAAAGGTTCGTGTCTGGGATCCTTAATCACATTTTGTAATTCTTTCATCGCATTTGGGAAAGGCAATCTCATTTGGTTAGCTTTATTGCATGTTTAAAAATTTGATGACTAATCTGCTAATCTTGAATTGTTTTGGATGTTAAACAACCTAATGAGTTATTGCAGAATGCTGTCAGAGACTTCTTTGATCAATAAGATGGAGAAAAACTACTAACTAGTGGTTTTGTAGGTTACCTCATGCAAATTAGCCAAACTTTGTTGAAAATTTTCAAAATCTAACACATTTTCTATCATTTCCTAACTTGACTAGAGGATTATGCTCTTTTCCTTCATGGAAAATTTGAAACTCAAAAATCAAGTTAGAATTTGAATAGGATTTGGAGTAAATGAATCTTTAAATTTTCTCAAAAGTGTTTTGTCAAAGTTCTTTAAAATAGGCCCTTAAATATCAAATTTAAACTTGATTCTTGGTCCAACTAGAGGATTATGCTCTTTTCCCAAGTTGGAAAATCAGAAACTCACTATGGGAGATTAAGTCTTGAGTTCCATAATCTGAGGGAATAAAACTTGCACGATGTACTTTATAGGATAAAATAGCATGGATAGGAGAGTATGATATTCTTCTTTATGAAGAATCAGAAATCTAGACTCCTAAGCTACGAATCCTCTTTCTTTCTTTCAAAAGATTAGAGGGCCTATCGGTTAAGGAAAAAATATCTTGAGAATGACCCAAGAGAGGATAGGTGAATGCCAGCCCTTCCATCTCACTATAATCAAAATGCTTCCTTGAAGGCCAAAGCCTCAGAAGACGTAGTCAGTTTTGTCCTTGCAATTTTGACATCATTCCTTGGACATGCTTAGATGTGTGTGGAGCAGAGCCACTTGAATCTTTCTTTTGAGACTACACACATTTGAGTACTCATAGGGCTATACGCCATGGATGCCCAAAAATAATCAACACTTTGTAGTAAAAACAACCCAATTTATCTCTGAAAGGTGATAATCTTTGTACAAGGCAAATAGTAATTACCCCAAGATACTTGTCATTTTGTGCCCTCACTTGCGTTTGGAGTCGGATAATATGGCATCATGATTAGAGTCATTGCATGCTTGGTAATGGCTGCATTTTGATTAGCATGTGAGTGTGTACCTAAGTCTATGAGAAAATATTTTCATTCTATGCCTAGAATCTAGGGAATAGGGATGTGTTTGATCATCTAATAAACTTACTTGATGTGTCCAAAATGCAACTAAAAAGATAAATTCCTCAAAAAAATAACATTTTGACACTCACTAACATTCATGTTGTTCAAAAACACTCTAGAAATCCTCAGACATACTCTAGAGTCAAACAAATTTTCACTTAATTTGAGACAAGGTGACAAAAATTTGTAAAACCCATCAGAGGCTTGCATTTGGTTATTCCTGGCTCGCATTTGGTTGCCCAAGATCATATTTAGGGAACAAGCTCAGATTTAGTCATTTCTAGCTTACATATGGTAAAGAGGCTAGAATTTAGGTTTCATAAGCTTGCATGTAGTAAGCATCATCTCACATCCATCAAATCAGAGCTTGCATCTGGTGAGTCACATTTAGGATAGTGGGTACTTTCCCACAAGTCAAACTCAAAAGATATGTAGTTTTAGATACCCTTTTTTCTCTTCAGTCTAGTCCTGTTGCTCTTTCTGGTTCACCTGTCACTATTTTTCAACTTATTTAGAAGTCTACCTTGCATGTCCTTGTGGATTCTCACAATTGGTCCCAAAAGTGAAATCCTATTAACTTGGTAGACCAATTGCAAAGGACCTCAGCTCAAATCTCTATATTTGAGTTACTAAAGATCTCTTCAGTGCATAGGGAAGTTCTTGAACAAGCCCTATATTCCACAAATGTTCCAAAAGAAATAGATGTGGATAAGTTCTAGGCAATGATTAATCACATATCAGCTCTACATTACCTCTCCTTTTCAGAGGAAGATGATAAATCATTGACTCATCCCCATAAACAACCCCTTCACATTGAAGTTTTGATCCATAAATCCTGTGTAAAATGTGTATTTATAGATGGAGGCATAGGGTTGAATATATGTACTCTCAAATTGATCAATAAATTGGGTCTTTTAGAACAAACAATTGATTCAAGATGTAAGATAACGATCAAGGCTTACGATGAAGAAGAAAGATCATCCAAAGCACTAATTGTTCTACCAATAAGAATAGGACCAATTGAACACAATGTGATTTTTCAAGTTTTAGATCTACCATTGACCTATAACATATTACTAGGAAGACCTTGGATACATGAAATGCAAAAAGTGCAATCTACTTACCACTAATGCATCAAATTCCTGCACAATGGGGTGGAAGTAACAATTCTTGTAGATTCAAGCTACACTTGCAACAATGTTAAATTAGATAGTATGGTTCCTCACAATAAGGAAGTTCTGAAAGAATTCCCACCTGAAACCTCTAAAAACATGTTGATTAGAAGCTTTGGAAAGACACTAAAACTTGAAGAAACTATCATTGGGGAATACAAACTAAAAATGATGCCATCATTAGCTAACATTCCAGTGTCTCCAAGGTCTTATGGGAAACCCTACCCATCTTTCACGCCTAATGTATCAAAAGAACAAGACATTCATAAAATAACATGTATGGTTAGAGCCTCTACTTCTCAAGAGGATGAAAAACAAGATAAAGCAATTTTGGCTTGGCTCTATAAAGAGGAATAGAGAGAAAATGGAGTAAAACATGTTGAGGTATCTCCTGAAAATTATGGCAAAGGTTATGACCTATTAGTAATAATTGAGAGGGGGGGTGAATCAATGGCATCAAAATTAATCCTTAAATCAACCCTTTAAAACTTATTACCACTTTTAAGCCTCTAGTTATATTCAGTTGTACAAGATGAATGCCTTGAAATACTTATATCAAGTTACCACTTGTCAAAATGCTTTGTAAAACCTTCTTATGTATGTTTATCGATAAGCAGTCTTTCTATTTACTGAAACACTATAAATAACTAGTGTATACCGATCAATCTAGATTTACTCAAGTGAAATGAAAAACAATAAAGTAATGACTCATAGGCACATTAACACATGGATTTTTAACGTGGAAACCCTGTTAAGGGAAAATCCACTGGGACTGGTACCCCAAATGTTTACTCTACTAAAGTGAGCTAGGTTAAGAGCCAACCCTGTTAAAGGTTACAAACACACTGTTAGTAGTGACCTTGTTAGAGGATTAAAATAGATAGTTTGTCACTTAGTATCTACCATCTAATGCTACCATCCTTGATCAAACACTCACTTGGCCTGTCAATAGGTATCAGACATATCCAATGCTACTTTGTATGATCAAAATTTTTGATACTCCTTGGGATGTATCTCAATTACAAAAGACTTTTAAGTCCTACTCGGTTAAGAGACTTGATGCTTCAATGGTTAAACTGAAACAATAAATTGATCTATTCACATATACAACTTGAATTGTAGATTTTCATATCTATTGTAAGTGCATTACCTTTCTGATAAATCTTATCAATTCAATACCTTTTCTCCACACTGTTCTTCTCTGTGATGTTGTATTAGTGTTCGTCGGTATCCGCAAAATTTATCTCTTTCTTCAGCTTGATTCATCAGGTCTGAATGAAGACTTTCTTCTCCTTCAGAATCCCTTCAACATCTATTCTCTTTTCACTCACCTTTTTCATAATGAATAAGCTTGTCTCTTATATAGACATGATTTCACCATTTCTTGGCTTTCTTGATCTTGGTGTGATCCACAATTCTCACCAATAAGATTTAAATAAAAACTATAGTTTTATCTTGTAGAAATCTTCTTACCAACTGGACAAAGCAGCTTTAAATCCTTTAATTATCCCCGGATTTATCTTGTTGATTAAAACACTGATAAGTATTAGTTAAGTTTATTTTTAGATCTTGACAGCTAATCATTTTGTTGTCTCTAAACTCTCTATTCTCTCAGTTAATACTTCAGTTATTCATTGGTGATAACTGACTGTTCCTTCGGTGTGACTTTAGTTGTCTTTGGGATCTCCGTCCGTCAGGCAACACTGTAATTTTTTCCATCGGTTTGTACTGTGCTTTACTCATCGGGCAGCACTGTGACTTTTCTTGTAGGTAATTCTATGCATTTACTCATCAGGTAACACTATGAATTTTCTCTCATTGATTTATTCTGACCATCGGTGTGCACTCTGTCGGTGTATACAGTCACTTTGTGAATACTTGACTTATATGCATTACTAATAGCATAGCCTGTGATTCATCGGTTCTTTGAAGTCTTTAGCAATATGTCCATGACCATAAAAATTATATCAAGTTGACATCAATTACAGTACAATACATTAACTAATTTAATGTCTTGCATAAAATTTCTTTGACTAGGTGATCATCAACTTAACATCTTCAAAAATTCAATGAGTTATAGTTCATCAATCTCTCCTTTTGGCATTGATGGCAACACACTACATTATCACACTATATTACTGCTAATACAATATGAAATATAACAATTGAATTTCATCAAACTACCAATCTTATGTACTATAACCGATACAAATATCTAGTCCTCGGTAAGCTTATATAGCTTAGATTTGATTCTTGCAGCTTTCTCTCTGTCTTCAATCCCTTCACTGGATAGATGTAGAATCTTTCTTCTTCTAATGTGATGTGTTCTTCTCCTGTGTCGGACTCTCTCCCTTCCACTGTTCTCTTTTCTTTTGATGTCTCGTGTCAATAATTTTCTCCCTTTTTATGTACTCTCCCTTTCTGGTTACATCTCTCCCTTTGGATAATGTGATTGAAGACACCCTAAAATGGACAGGCTTACGACTTTACATTAAAAACACTAATTTTCATCTATTAATTAATAGTTTTTTTAATCATTAATTAATCATCTATTTTCTTCTAAATTCATTCCCCAAATCATCTAATCAGATTCCCAAAATTAATTAAATAATTAATTTTATTTAATTAATTAGCTTTAATTGATTAATTACCATTAATTAATTAATTAAACTTAATTTCCTATAGTTTAAATTCAAATATTTAAACTTACTAATTACATTCTTCCAATTAATTTAATTTAATTTCATCAAATAAAGCAATTCTTAATCAAAAAGAATTAAATTATCTCACATGTTGAAAACAATAATTAAATAAATGAATTAAATATTCATTTATCTTCAAAGAGATAACTCTAATCAGATCACATGGGTTACTCCACCCATCTCTCTAGTCCACATGGGTAACTT
>MU226329.1:182739-194405 GCA_018584345.1 Thuja plicata
GGGATAGTTCTAGGCTTGATTTCAAGGGGTATTATTTGATAGAACAAAGTTGGAAATATATAATGTAATATTGAATGTCTCTCCTTTATTGCAATGAAAGAAAAATGTTTATTATGCTAAGTTGAAAGGTGATTTGTAATGAATAGTTATTCAATGTGTAAGAAGGAGAAATGGAATTAGTATATAAAGTAAGGAATATAATTGTAAATGAAATGTTATTTTCTTACCCTATCTCTTAAGTTCTAAATGAGAAATTAAAGAAAGGAAATGAAA
Source organism: Thuja plicata (assembly GCA_018584345.1). Lineage (NCBI taxonomy): Eukaryota > Viridiplantae > Streptophyta > Pinopsida > Cupressales > Cupressaceae > Thuja > Thuja plicata. The sequence continues at coordinate 183,013 of MU226329.1, forward strand.
TTCAATTTGGATAAGTAATGTAAATATGTTAGTAGATGAAATTCATTAAGGGAACCTTAAGGAATGTAAGTGTGGAGTAGTAATGATGTAATGAAAAAAAAAAAAAAATTTAGTTGCAATTTTGGTCATAAGACCTGATTCCTTATGGGTTCCCTGGCGGGGACATTACAGAAGTTGTACTACAATTGACCAGAGATACTATATTCCTATTTTGACCTAAAACCTTGAAAGAATTCTTCATTTGGTGTCCAAAACTAGTGTCTGTCCCAAGAAAATGTGAAGAACATTGTGTGAATCTCTAAACATTAAAGATTACCCTTTCTTTGTAAAGCACGATTATTGTCAAAAACATTGTTAGTTCAAAAGCTCAGACTCAAAATACCTTGATCTCATCATATAAAACATCATCATCTTTATCAAAGTGACTTTGTCCAAGGCAAAGGTCATAAAATCTTATCTTTTATCATCACCACTTTGAGATCAAGTTATATCAAAATCTATCCTTAGAATTACCCTTGTTCAAAACATAACTCGGACTTCCTCAGAAAGGATATTCTTCCTTGTTTGCTTTATATCACTTGTTTTAGTTACAAAACTTGGACCGCACTGTCTCAAACACCTCATGGAGGACCTTACACAAGGTATAAGGCTAGAACTTAGCCTGATGAGTCATATATCAACCATTTCCCTACTTGGGAAATAGAGCAAGACAACGATCCCTTCATGAACACCAGTTCTACTCTATTCATTGAACAACCCCATGGGGCAGCCTTCTTCCAAGATATCAGAGAAGAACTTGAAGATGTGGAGAAAGATGCTTACTCCATGAAAGTAGTTGACACTATTGTAGAGAGGAACCCTGAATGTTACTTGGCCATGCTAATAAAGAAGGGAGTCAAACTCCCCGCTAAATTTAGTGTATCGACTATATGGCATGAAAACCCTCTCGCAGGTCAAAACACTACTCAAACTCCTAAGATGTTACGTTGTGTCTCCAATCTTTCCACCATTGGTTTTACCCACAATGACACAGACTATATCTAATCAAACCAATGACCTAACCCAGGCTAGCACATCTTCTACTCAAGGCATGAAAGGCTCGCAACTAAGTGCACCCATGGTCACTAGTATGCCTCCACCTTTGGTCTCATGGCCAGGACAATCATGCTCTCATGCTATGCTTTCCATCGCACCAAACACCAACTATTCTGAAACTATGTCGCTACTGCAATTAGTTTGCACTAGTCTTGGGATCAACACCTCATGCCCATAGAGATCCATCTCTGTAGGAATGACTTATAGTCAAGGCCCGCCCAAGGCTACATCTTTTCCGATGGTGACACCAAGCCAACCTCCAAAACAGCAATTCCAGCTTCAGTTGCCTCAGTTCTAACCCCCACAACGGCAACCCCAGCTTTAGTTGCCTCAGTTCCAACCCCCATAACAAAAACCCCAGCTTTAGTTGCCTCAAAACCAACCACTGTAATATCAACCCTAGCTTCAGTTGCCTCAAATCCAACCTCAGTGACAGCAACCCCAGTTTCAACCCCAACCTTAGCAGCAACAATACCAACCCCAGCAGTATCAACCCCTGTTTCAATCACAATAGAAAACACATCAAAACCCACCATGGGCTACTCATGTCCCTCCATTTACAAATCACTCAGTGGGAAATCAATATCAAGTCCCTAGGATGAAATCCTATGTTCCTACTCAAGGGAGACAGAGGCGCAGCCTCATACCCACCACATCACAAAGGAATGTCCACACACACCAGCCTCAATATTAAACGGACATGTTAATGCAAAAAATGCAAACCCTTCAAACCCAAATGATGGATATGCAAAATTAGGGGCAAACTAAATCCTATACCATAGATGATTTATACCCATACCCCTTTGACCATTGTTTTCACATCTCTCCATTCCCAAATCATTTCTTGGTACTGAAATTCAACAAATATAGGGGCAGTACCAACCCTATTGAACATATCCAAGAGTTTTTTTCTAGTTACATAGAATTCGCCCATGATGAAACATATCTAATGTGATTGTTCCCACAAATATTGGCCGGACCAGCAATGGAATGGTTCTCGCATCTACCTCATGGCATTCAGTCTTGGGGAGAATTGGCTGAAAAGTTCATAGCTCACTTCCATCATCACATCGAGTGCAAGGTCAGCATCAAGGACCTTTGCGACATCAAACAGAAGCATGGAGAGTCTTTTGTGAAATTCCTACAGAGATGGAGGAATACGGCAAACCACATAACATATGATGTGCCCGAACAAGACTTAATAGTCATGTTTGTTGACAATCTAATTCTAGACATGGCATTCACAATAGAGTTACAGTTAGCTCCAAACTTCACATAACTCATCAAAAGAGGAGTTCATTGTGAGAAGAACTTTATCAAACGAGGAATCCTTGTAGATCCCACACAAATGAATATGAACAAAAATGCAACAGACAAAGCTAAGTGGTGGAACAACAACAAAAATGTCACTAGAGATGGTGTCATTGATGTGAAGATAGTCAACTACATGCAACCCAAGGTGTCATTGCAAGGTGCACCTGTGGCCAACCAAAAACCCATAGGGCCTACTCAACAAGCATACACCCAAAACCAACCTCCTCCTGTACAAGCGGTCGCTATGTCGAACAGTCAACAACAGAATCAATGCCGACCATGGTTTCAATTCCAACAATGAGATTTCACACCATTGGGAGAGCCGATAGAATCAGCTTTACGCAAGTTGATCCAATCAAACACTATCACTCTCCCAGAAATCAGGGACTTTGAACAAGATGAAAACAAACCAAGGTGGTATAATGACAATGATTTCTATGAGTTATATCAGGTGAAAGGTCACAAAATAGCTAACTGGTACCAATTGAAACATTCTATCCAAGATCTGATTGACACAGGGGTCATTAATGTGATGAATACCCAAACCAAATGCACAAATTATCACACTATTTTCAATTATACCTTTCATGATCACAACAAGGGAAAAGCCTTCGGGTCTGGTTGACAAGCAAAACAAGTTAACTATATGAATGCTAACAGTGATAATGTTATCAACTGTCTCAATCCTTCAGATAGCCATGTGGCTACAATCACTATCAAAGACCAAGGTAACAATTGTGCTATAACAACATGTCATGCCAGAGTCATCTTGCAAGGATTACCATCCTCACCTATTGTCTCTGCTAATCCTAAAGCAAACTCAGATCCACAAACAAGAATAGTGGACTAGCTAAAGCGCATGCCTACCCAGATCTCCATGTTTGACCTATTGCACATATCTCCACAGCATAAACTGGCACTTGACCAAGCCCTTCAGAATGCAACTATCCCAAGGGACATAACACCCGAGAGCTTCCAAACGATGGTCAACCATATAGCTTCTAACAAACATGCCACATTCATAGACCGTGATGTGCCGCCACATAAACCCCTACATAATGATCCTCTGCACTTACTTGTCCAGGTCCACAAAAGTGCTATTTGTAGGGTCCTTGTTGATGGTGGAGCTGGGATAAACATTTGTACTCTAAAGTTAATCAAGCAACTGAGCTATTTAGAATCAAGCATTTATTTCACAAGGAGGATAAATATCAGAGCTTATGATGAAGAGGAAAGGTCCTCTAAAGGTATTATCATTCTACCTATTCATATTGGTCATGTGGTAAAAAACACTCCCTTCCAAATCTTAGACCTTGAGTTGGGATACAACATGCTACTAGGGAGACCTTGGATACATGAAATGCAAGTTGTACCTTCAACATACCATCAATGCATCAAGTTCCCACACTAGGGAGAGGAGATCATCATAGAGGGAGATCCCAATCATTTCCAATATTGTAATGCGGTCCAAATCAACACTGATAACTAGGTACCATCAAACCAAGATGCAAGCATCCCATCCTCTTCAAATTCGAATCCCAAGGATGTCACATGGGCAACAGGAAAGATAGTCATTAACTAGGACGCAAGTATTCCCTCCTCTTTAGATTCAATTCTTAAAGATATCACACACAAAGTAGGCAAGATATCCATCATGGACAAGGGCTATGGTGAATATAGATATGAAGAGGCTTTTACCATCACGCATATGCCTCAAAGCCCAAGAACTCATGGCATGCCACAACTTGTTATTGCAATAGAAACTCCACAGCTTGTTCTATTCAGATGTCCACCCACAACCTTTGTCCGATGGAGAGACATAGAGGAAGAAAATCCTTTTGAACAAGACATCAATACCTAGTTATATCAAGATACCCCTGAGACAATCTGACCACCACTACCCTTGTCAAACTATGGTAATGGTTACACAATGATACAAATATTTGGGTATGATGGTACAATCGAGCTGGGGGCAAGGCGACAAGGAATATTTGAATTTCCTCTCCCACCAACACAGAGAAACATGAGAGGGTTGGGCTATGTACAACAAAGCACCAATCCTATAACTAAGACATTCAAGTTAATCAGGAACAAATAAAAGAGATGCACTAGGGGCACAACACAGAGCATGTCTTAATAAGCAACATATTAGCATAGTTTTTGCCCACTGAAGAGGGAACCACACAATCCCTAATAAACCTACACATAGCAATTGATGATAACCAATGAAGTGATACATCTGACGAGCATTCTATTGAGACTGACTCCCACAAGTATGAGTGGAGATCCCTTCACGACTCTGAACCATCAATCCCATATTATTCCCCTTGAGTAGACATTTCATAAATCTAGCAGACCTATTTGACCAACTGACCATTACCAAACAACCCTACATAGACAAACATGTCATTTATCAGACCCCAAGTGGTGCATCCACATCACAGTCCAATTTTGTAGGAACCATATCAGCAGTCCCTTTTAGTCAACCAGAGCCAAACAGTCAAGAAAGTGTCTGTCTTGTACACCCTAAGCTCATAGAGTGGGATCAACAAGGACCACCTGATCTAGATGTCTTCAAGAACGATGAGGCAATAGATCATTTCATGGGACTAAGGGAAGGCATTCCATCAGGAGACCACAAGGCAGGCTTCTCCATTAACCTCGACAGAGTAGCATATTTTGGGAAGGAAGCTCCTCTTTCCAGTCCACAAAAGAAAAAAGAAAAAAAGAATGATAAAAAGCTAAAAGAAGATGTATCTTCTAGCAAAAACCTCACTAAGGCGCTAGAATATGGAAAGAAGGAACTCCTCCCCTTGACAGAGGAGAAATCAGCATTACTAGCAGAAGAAATAGAGGAAGTCAATTTGGGAGATGACAAAAACCCAAAGAACATATACTTGGAAAAATTACTCACCCCTAAGGAGAGAGAACATTTCATCAATTTGTTCAAAGCAAGGATGATCAACTTTTCATGGTCCTACTTGGATATGCCAGGGTTAGATCTAGATCTAGTACTACACCATCTCCCATTGCTACCCAATGCCAAACCTATCAAGCAGAAGCTGAGAAAGATGCATCCCCATGTTGCATTTCTAGTCAAGGTAGAGTTGAAAAAGCTCCTAGATGTTAGGTTCATAAGACCTATACCATATGCATACTGGATATCTAATCTGGTACCAGTTACAAAGCACAGTGGTCAGATATAGATTTGCACAGACTTCAGAGATCTCAACATAGCTTGTCCAGAGGATGACTTTCCTTTACCAAACATTGATATGATAGTAGATCTAACTACGGAACATCAAATTCTATCACTCATGGATGTGTTTTTAGGTTACAATCAAATAAGGATCGCACCAAAGGACCAACACAAAATAGCTTTCACATGTCCTTGGGGAACATATTGTTGGAATGTCATGTTGTTTGGTCTAAAGAATGTCGAAGTGACATATCAAAGGGATATGACAACTATATTTCATGATCTCATCCACAAAAAAATGGAAGACTATATGGACAACATACTAGCCAAGTAAATACTTTGAAAGGATCATCTACAAGTTTTGGGACCCATCTTTGACAGAATGCAAGAATTCAAAGTCCGTCTAAACCGAAAGAAGTGTGCATTCAGTGTCATAGCAGGACAATTACTGGGGTTCATAGTATCACATAGAGGAATCAAAGTGGACCCAACAAAGGTCAAAGAAATATTGGACATGCCTCCACCATCAAACCCGAGACAACTAAGAGGGCTACAAGGAAGGCTCCAATAGATCAGATGCTTCATAAAACAACTAGTAGACAAGTGCCACCCATTCCAACATCTATTTCATAAATACATCAAATTCATATGGACAGATCAATGTGAACAGGCATTTCAGATATTCAAAGACTACCTTCTCAAGTCTCCTATATTGGTACCACCTATTGGTTGTATTTCTTATTTTGGCAGTTTTCCTGGTTCCCTGTTCTTTTCTCTGTGATCTAGTGTTTTTAATCGGCTTTCTCTCGTTCCTTGTTGCTTTACCTGTGTCAAGTTTTCAAATCTGAACCTATCTCAATTTGCAAAAAACCCTGGAAACCCTAAGCTTTCCAAGTGTTAAAAGTTGAAAAACAAACCCTAAGTCATGTCGCTTATGTTTTGCTGTTGCTTTTTTTAGTCCACTTAAGTCATGTGTTTTAATCAAATCGCTTTGTCACGTTACTCCAAATGAATATTCCCTAATCCTTCTCGACTTGGTGATTTTCTTTTGTTGCATGGTCTCATTTAAATTCAGTATATTCCTTTGGCATTACGAGACTCTGTGATTTCTTCATGTCGTGTGTTTGTAAGATAATTATGTAATAAAACATTATGCAGAGGGGACCCACTGATTAGTCAGGTAATCGCGATAAATTCTCAACAGTTATTGAAATGTCTTCAGACTTCACGATTACCTCATGTTGCGTTATCACCAAGAGGATCCAAGTTTAAAAGTTATGCAAAGCCTTCAGTCGCGTAGTCTCGAGAAGGAACGGTGGTTAAGAGATTTTGACCGAGACTTCATGACTAACCATCTAAGGTTTAGCACAAAGCATAGTCAGGTTGTCACCAAGAAAAGAATGATGACTCAGTTTTCTATTGTGCAGTAAGAGAACGAATGACTTTGTGACAAGTCTCATAAGGTGAGTGGATATTATGGGTTTATCACATGGTCACCAGAAGGAGAAAATGGAATCAGTGACAACGAGACTTAGTGCTTTTCCTTTTGTCGCGATGTTTGAGAAAGATTTAAGGTATTACAAAGACATTTGGCGATTAAGCGGCGGCCGTCAGATAAAGAGATCAAGAGATCTAATGGTGGTCGCGAAGTCTAAGAATAAAAGTGCCCGAGGGGAAAAGTCCTCCCGACTTGGCGATTTAGGTTTGTCATGCAGTCATCAAATGAGAAAAGGGGCACATATAACCGGTCATGTTAAAATTAAATACTTAGATTTTGTATTCTGCGATCGGGCGACTAGGTATTGTCGCATAGTCTTGACATGAAACAAGAACATTTGGCAACTAAGAGATAACCATAAAGGGTTGAAGGTAATGGTTAGTCGTAGGATCTCAGAAAGGATAAAGAGTTAATGTTAACTATGCGCGACTATGATTTTTGCAGGGTCGCGTGATCGCCAAATGGTGACTTGGGTTACCCAAAGGAAAGAAAGTGTATCATCGCAATGTCTTGAGATAAACTATGGGTTAGTGACTAAGGTCCATGACAAAGATATTATATTCAGTTGCACAGTCGCCTGATCCCAAAATCTAAATAACGGTGGCAGTTTTTGATGTGACAGCATGAATCATTCGGTAGCCAATCGGAGGCTTGTGTTTTGATTACTATGCAAAAGGGGTAGTTGAGATGTAAGATAGTTAGCGAATCATAGTGCAACATGTCAGCTCTTTTTGAATTTTGTAAGGTTTTTCCGAGGATTCACTTTTATGAATTTGATTTCCTATCAAGCTCATGGAACTACGGCTAGGTTTTCATTCAAGTTCATAGTATGTCGAATTGATGACAGAATTGATTATGAGCTGCGTACTTTGAATGATGGCTATAAGGAGTTGATGGTGCACTCATTTTCATTTACCTTGCTTTCATATTTCAAAGCCCAAGTTGCTAAGTTTTAGAGAGAAGAGGTATTTTTCTCAGTTTGTAGTATTTTCAGAGTTGATCAAAAGGTTCCGAGTTTCAGAAAATTGTGCACAGAATGGTCAGCCAATCTCAGAAATAGATTTGTTTCAATATCAATAAGGAGTAGGAGATTCAAGGCATTGCAAGTATGAGTGGAACTGTTAGTGTTGCTTCGACAAGTGGAGGAAGTGAGGAAGAGAAAAAGGGAAAGGCGAGTTTTTCTGATGAATTCCTCAGGTTACTTCCTGGTTCTACACAAAATAAGAGAGAAAATGCAAATATGCTCTTGGATGACTATCACAATATCAGAGATGCTGAGACACCAGGGACAATAGGTTTCTCATTGTTTAATTATTTTTATAAAAATTCTGATAAGACTATCCCAGTCTCAAACCCTTGGACTTGTGGTCTAGCCAGATTAATTGTCCCTGATGTCTATATAGATGTAGACTTGTTCTTAGACCTAGCCAATAATTACGATGTTTTGTCTAAAATAATCAAGAGAAATGATGGCACTTCTTTGTTAATATTAAACAGGAATTCATTCATGCAGGCCTTCGACCTATTTAGCACCATTTCTACTAAAATTGACATGACAAAGCAGGAGAAGAGGTATAATTTGAAGCCTGGTATTGCAAAAGGCTTATTACAAAAACACATGTTAAAAGAAGTAAAAAAATATTTAGATCCTATGTCCAGGGACAACCCATATTATTATAAATATTTACACTTCTATATCAAGTATGTTGCCTATGCCCTGTGCAGAGTGCTGGGGATAGACGGTGATGCAGAAAAGATTAATGCTGGCATCCTGATGATGGTGCTGGACTTACAAGAGGTGCATTCAAGCACCAGTTATGATTACATACAACACATAATTGATGAGATTCATGAGGGTTTCATTGCGACCCATAAAAAGTTAAAGGACCCCAAGGAGAAGGAGCCCAAATTCCTTCACTACTCCATGCTCATGCATCTCCTGTTGTACTTCAATTTTGTAATCATGGATATCAAAAATTTGGCCCCTCAGAGATTTTATCAGTCAGGACCAAATCCTATCCAATTTTGGGTGAGGGTTTGGAATTACACTTCTAGGGAGTGTGATTATTGTGCTTTTCAGAATTGGATTGTGTATCCAATAGTACAAAGTCTTGGAATCAACAGAACAAGAGTCCCATTAAAGATCATGCAGCTGCTAAGACCTTGTTATTCTACAAACGGGTGGGATGGTAAGCACAACTGGGGTGATTTCTTTTTGGAGGAGAATTATACCATCATTAGGGTATATGGGTGTATTCACCCACCTCATCTTTTACCATACTATGTGCCTGCAAGGGTGGATGCAATGGAATTCATATGGCAGTTGATGTTAACAGATAATGAACACTTTGCACTGCACAAGAAGGGGACACTAACCCCTAGGCAATTCAAGATTTTCAACTTTACAATTGGCAAAGGTGCAATTGATGCAGTGAGTCAGTGGCTAGAAGGATGTAGAATGGGGGCAGCCCCTTATAGATATATTGACCTAGAGGGCTTCATGGCAGGGGTTAGGAAATTGTATACACCTACAATCCCCAATACAAATGTCCACTGTGAGTGCTTAGAAGAAGATGCAATAAGGAACATCCTAGATGAGGATGAAATTCAAACCAGAAGAGTCAGGATTCAAGAATTGTTGAATCTTAAAAGACAAATAAAAAGGAATGGGTTGTCTTTTGGGGTTTTTTACCCTGATCTCCCATATTTTGACAAAATTAAAGCCATGATAGATAACTATTATGTGCTTATGGAGCAACTGGATACAGTTCTTGATAAGAAAGGTGCTCAGACACCTGATCATTCAGAGTCCGAATGTGATAGCAGTAGTGACAGTGACTATTCACGTCCTACTATGTATTCTCCACCATAGCAAGATGTTGCTAAAATGCCACAGTTGCAGGGGGCAGAGGGTCACATTGTTGATTTAACATTGGTCACCTAGCCTAATGATTTAGAAGAGCCTGCTTCTAAAAGGCAAAAATTGGAAATAGGGCTGCCTTTAGTAGAAGGACAAAGTAAGAAAAAGGATAAGGCTAAGGCCTTAATACCAGGAAATAGGTTATATGACCATAACCTAAGAAAGGAAATTAGGGAAGGTAAGAAGCAACAGCCTGACCTAGATGACAATGTTGAGCTGCCACTAAAAGCCTGTGTTGATGAAAGATTGCTTCATCAATAAAAATTTCTGAGTGATGACACCTTTGTTAAAATAGAGGAGTTTAAAGACTTCCTAAGATGGCATAAGACAGAGCAGATCAGATCCCAATTGACAGCGGATGAAAAAGAGACAATAACAAATGAAGCCCTAGTAGCTTTACAGTCTTATGATCCAGAGAATGAGGATATTTCACCCGAGGAAGCTAGGAAGATGGTGCTAGGTAGTGGAATACTCTTTCCTGAGGGATGGGATTTGGCATCTGCCTTCATCATTGACCAAATCAGAAAATAGCTAGATCTCAAGATGGCTAGTGAGGTCTAGATGGGAGATTTCATAAAAGGATTTGGTTATAGCCCAAAATCCCAAGCTTTTGCAATGTGGAGCTTGTGCCCAAAAGACCAAAAGCCCCAATTGGTAAATATTCAAGAAAATATGGTGGGCAATCAAATGGTCTGGTCTGTATAGAATATAGGGGATTTGGAGATCTCCCAAATTATGACACATTGGGCTCACTTAAATGAAGACAAAACTAAACAATTGTCTCATAGGTGTAGCAATCTGTTGGAAGAGACAAGTGCATTGTCTAAGGACAGGGAGATGTACCATATACAATTGCACCAGTAGGATCAGGTAATTAAGAGATTGATGAAAGAGTTAGAGGAAAAACCTAAGGTGGTATATGTACCTGCACAACCACCACCATTGCAAATTGAAGATAAGCCTAAATCAGAGGAAGCAGTGGAACAAGAGGCAGATGAAGAAAAAGGAAATACAATTTCTCTGAAGGCATTGAAGGGTGTGCTGCAACATAGAATTGAGATTTTAAAAGATAAAAATGATGTTGTACTCAATGCATACAATAAATTTATAGCTTTGCATACAGAGGTAATGGGGTACCTTTCTATTTTGAACCCTTACTTTACTAAATGTTCTGCTAGGGCAAAGTTATTTGAAAAGTTAGCATCTTTACAAGCCCTAAGACTAGATTTTCCTAAAATATTAACTGAAGTTGAAGATGAGATCAAAAGAGTCAATATTTCTCTCTCATTCTTTAAAGGAAAATTAAACCAAATAGAGGTTAAGCTAGGCCTCTTTTCAAATGATTTTAATAAGTTTGTTCCTTCCTT
>MU226329.1:203592-220967 GCA_018584345.1 Thuja plicata
ATAAATGAATGAAATATTCATTTATCTTCAAAGAGATAACTCTAATCAGATCACATGGGTTACTCCACCCATCTCTCCAGTCCACATGGGTAACTTCACCCACCTCTTCAGTTCAAAAAGGTAACTCATAATTTGCTCTTCAGTCAACCAAACTCTATCTCCTGTTTACCAAATGAAGAGGTGGAGTTTACTGATGGCTTCTCCAGTTCCTTTTAATCTCAACCATTCATCTCCCTATCTCTGGGATTGAGCTCAACCATTCATTTCATCACCTATTCCTATATAATAAACCCTTCATAACCATTTGAAGGATCTAGGATTTTAATCTCTCGTGCGCCATTACCATGTCAGTTTGGTTCTAGCATTCAAGCCATCTTGCAATCACACACCTGTTTCAACTAGCAAATTCTCGACACTTCTAAAGTCATAGATGCTACCCTGCCAATACTAAGCATCAAGAACAACGTTTCGGAAGGAGTAAAGAGAAACAATAGAAGCTTCAAGCATCGTGGGGTTTGCATTTATTTGTTTTCCTTTCTCTTGCTTGTACATTTTATTGATTATGTTTCATTGTTATTCATTTTAGTGGTATTGTGTACTTGATTTGTATCATTTGTGAAACCTTTGCCACTAATCCTCACCTTTGGAAAGCTTGGGAACCATGGATCATGAGAAAGGAGGTGTGCAGTGATAGATATAATCTCTCCTTAAGGGATATTATCTCCCTGAGGTGATAATGGATATAATCTCTCCCTTCGACAACATTGCCAAAGAAATATTTTGACAGTAATGCCAAACAAATCCTTTCTATCCATAACATAGTCCTTGAATTTCCCAATCCATCAGCAATACAATAACTCTAGTGCTAGGAGTAGATAAATACCTTGCTGTATATAGATGTATCTTTGAAGTCCATTTATTTTCTTGCGTCAACATGAATGATATTTTGATAATATGTAGGCTGATATAGCCTTCTAGTCATCTTACTAACCACTAGACAAGGTTCTGACCCCTAGTCTTTTTCTCAAGTACTCAAATGCATCCTTGGGTAGTGGCTTGGTGAATATATCAGCTAATTATTCCTTTGATTTCACATAATCAAGTATCACCTCCTTTTCTTGAACTTGTTCTCTCAAATAATGATACTTTCTAGCAATATGATTTGTCATAGCATGCATGACTGGATTCTTGGAAATGTTTATTGCACTGGTATTATCACAATAGATAAGTACTGGTTCAAGAATTTTCATATGCATACCTTCCAGTAACTATTTGATCCATGCAATATTTGAGCAATTTGCAGCAGTAGCAACATACTCTACTTCTGCAGTAGACTGAGAGATGCATCCTTGCTTCTTGCTAATCCATGTGACTAATCTATCACCCATAAAGAATGCTCCTCCAGTTGTGCTCTTTCAGTCACCAATATTTCCAGCCTAATCAACGTTGGTAAAGACCTTAAGTTAAAATTTTCCTTCTCTTCTATACCATAAACCATATTCCTCGGTATTATTCAGATATCTTAGGATTCTTTTCAAATCAGTCATATGTGATTCCCTGGGATTAGCAGAAAATTTTGCAACTATTGCTACTGCATGTGCAATATCTAGTCTAGTATGTACAACATACATGAGTTTTCCAATCATTGATCTGTATAAAGTCTGATTTACCTCTGATGACTTGTCCTCCTTTTTTAGGTTACATCCTATTGCCATCTGTGTTCCAACTGACTTGGAATCTTCCATCTTGGATATTTTTAGCACTTCTTTGATGTATTTGGATTGTGTAATGAAAATACCTTCATCTTGTTGCATGATCTGTAGACCAAGAAAGAACTTGATCTCTCCAAACATAGAAATCTCAAACTCTTTTCTCATTTCATTTGCAAATCATTTGCATAGCATATCATTGCCTCCAAATATGATGTCATCAATAAATATCTCAGTAATCAAAATGTTAGCATCAGTATCTTCCTTCAAATAAAGATTATTGTTTTCACTAGTGATTACAAATCCAATACTTATGAGATAGGAATGAATTCTTTCATACCAGACATGGGATGCTTGTTTCAATCCATACAAGGATTTGTGTAGTCTACATACCATATTCATCTTGTCTGGATCAACAAACCCTTCTGGTTTCTCAATGTATACCTCTTCCTCAAGTATTCCATTTAGGAATGCATACTTGACATCCATTTGGTATACCTTGAATCCTTTACATGCAACATAAGAAAGTAATATTCTCACTCCTTCTAGCCTAGCAATGGGTGAAAAAGGTCTCTCCATAGTCAATCCCTTCTTCTTGTGCATACCCCTTGCATACTAGTCTTTCTTTGTTTCTATTGACTTCTCCATTCTCATTCAGTTTATTCTTGAATATCCATTTTGTACCGATGACATTCTTATCATCTAGTCTCGGTACAAGTGTCCATGTCTTGTTTTTCTCAATCTGCTCAATTTCCTCATTCATAGCACTAATCCATTCATCATTATCAAGTGCAGCATTGACATATTTTGGCTCAAAATTACAAATAAGACATCTTTTGTTTAGAGACTTACTTTTGGTTCTCATACCAACCTTCTTATCTCTAATGATTTGGTTCTATGGATGGTTCCTTTTGACATATCTGGAAAGTACAGGTTCAATTCTTTGTCTATCATCTTGATCATCAATTTTTCCTTCATTCTGATCTCCATCACTTGATACATCATCTTGTGCAATATCCTAATTTTTGGTATTTGCAGCCTGATGCTCGAGTGCAGTAATCTATTTCTTAGGAGCTATACATTGTTTCTCGGGTAGAGTGTCAGGTTTTTCATTGTAAAAAAACATGTTGTAGTCCTCTGGTTCTTTTGTGCTTTCCTTTTCATTCTTCTCTGCAAATTCATCTATCTTTACATTTGCACTTTCAACAATTTTGTTAGAGGCTTTATTGAGACATTTATAAGCCTTGCTCTTGGTGGAATACCCTAGAAAGATTCCTTCATCACTTTTGGAGTCAATCTTTCCATTTCTATAATCTTTTAAGATATAACATTGACTACCAAAATTTTTGAAGTAACTTACATTGGGTGTATAACCATACCACAGCTCATAGGGTGTCTTCTTGGTGTCTTTCTTCAATTGTACTCTATTCAATGTGTAAACAATAGTACTGATAGCTTCCCTCCAGAAGATTTGGGTGATTCCTTTCTCTATCATCAGTTTCCTTACACAATCAACAATGGATTTGTTCCTTCTTTCAGCAATTTCATTTTGTTGTGGTGTTCTTGGTGCAGGGACCTATCTTTTGATTCCATGCTCATTACAAAAGTTAGTGAATTCATCTGAAATAAATTCCCCTCCTCTATCTTATCTTAAGCATTTCAATTCTTTACCACTTTGTTTTTCTACCATTGCTTTGTACCATTTAAACATCTTGAATGCTTTAGTTTAATCTTTTAGAAACATTACTGTCATCATTCTAGAGTAATTATTAACAAAGAGAATAAAATATCTATAACCATAGTATCTTTGTGTCCTCATGGGTCTACATAGACCAATATGGACTAATTCTAGAATGGCATCAGATGTATGAGTTTTTCTTTTGAAACTAGACTTTTTCATCTTACCTTTTTGACAATTTTTGCACATGATATTGTCTGGTTTAATCATCGTCGGTAAGCCTCTTACATTTCTCTTTCTTCTTATTTTTATCATGTTGTCAAAGTTTACATGACACAATATTTTATGCCACAACCATATATCTTCATTTCTATCCATTAACCAAGTGGTGTTAGTATCACTCAGATAGAATAAGTTACCTTTTGTTCGCTCACCGGTACCAATCAGAATTCTTGATTTATTGAAGATCTTTGCCTTCTTATTTTCAAATGCTACTCTATGACCTAAATTATTCAACTGAGAAACACTCAATAGATTATAATTCAATCCTTTCACCCAATAAGCATTTTTACATTTTATCAAGTTATTCAACATTATAGTTCCTTTACCTTCAACTAGACAAGGTGTATCATTACCCATTCTTACTGAACCGCCATTATAGTATTCAAAATTCTCAAACTTTTGTTTTTCACTGGTCAAATAGTGAGTGTAGCCACTATCTATGATCCAGACATCATTTTTGCTAACTTTAGATATGAGTGCAATTTCTACATACCTTTCTTCATCATCATCTGAATCATCTTTTACTACCACAAACACCATCTTAATGTCTTCATCAAATTTGGTGTCAGTATCTTCATCTTTGCATTTAGCTAGGTCACTAGCCTTCTTTCCTTTTTCCTTGCAGTCTCGGGTATCTCTTCTTTCTGATTGTCAGTTGCTTCTATAATCACCTCTGTCAAACTTATTTTCAAATGACCTATCATTACTTCTGTCATCTTTTCTTCTATTAGGACATCTTGAAGAAAAGTGTCCAATCTCTTTACAATTAAAACATATAAGTGGTAATTTGCCTTTGTATTTACTTGCCTCTCTACATTCTTCTAGCCATAAGTGCTTCAATTTCATCAAGATCTTCTTCTTCACTTTCACTATCACTATCTTTTCTCATAGTGTGTTTATGACTTGATTTACTTATTCTCAAGGAAGATTTGAATGCATACTCTATGTTTGGTAAGACATTATTATCAAGTTGTTCATCTTAAATGAAATCAGACTTCCAATCAAACTATCTAGAGTAACATTTCTATTTTCTAATATTCTTATTTCTTGTATGGAAGATACTCTAATAGTATAAGTAGACAGTAAGGTTCTTAGAATTTTACTTACCACTATATATTCATCTAGTACACTTCCAACTCCTCAGATAGCATTGAATACCTCTTTGATTCTTGTGTTGTACTGTGTGATGTTTTCACCTTCTTTCATTCTGCGATCATCAAAATTTCCTCTAAGGCTTTCTTCCTTGGCTCTCAGAACATTTTTATCACCACCATGTACAAGATTCAATTTGTCCCGCATCTACTCTGTAGTTGTGCATGCTTTGACATCTTCAAATTCATCATCAGAGAATGAGGAAGCAAGCTCTATCATCATGTATTTATTCTCATGCTTCTCTCTCATTTTTTCAACTGTGGGTGCTCATGTGGGAAACACATATTCAATATCTAAGTATTGAGTAACATCATTTCCAATACCTGATAAGTGGAGTCTTATTCTGCTTTTCCATGAAGAAAAGTTGTCTTTGTTCAACTTGGGTACATCTCATCTGTTCATCTTGTGATCTTTAGTTTGAGCTATTAAACTCCCTTTCTAAGCACACAAGCTCTGATACCAATTGTTAGTAATAACTAAGAGGGAGGGGGGTGAATCAGTGGCCTCAAAATTAATCCTTAAATCAACCCTTTAAAACTTATTACCACTTTTACGCCTCTAGTTATATTTAGTCCTACAAGATGAATGCCTTGAAATACTTATATCAAGTTACTACTTGTTGGAATTCTTTGTAAAAACTTCTTCTGTATGTTTATCGATAAGCAGTCTTTCTATTTACTGAAAAATAGTAAATAACTAGTGTATATCGATCAATCCAGATTTACTTAAGTGAAATGAAAAACAATAAAGTAGTGACTCATAGACACATTAACATATGGATTTTTAACGTGGAAACCCTGTTAAGGGAAAATCCATTGGGATCGGTACCCCAAAATTTCACTCTTCTGAAGTGAGCTCGGTTAAGAGCCAACCCTGTTAAAGGTTACAAACACACTGTTAGCTATGATCTTGTTAGAGGATTTAAATAGATAGTTTATCACTTAGTATCTAGAATCTAATGCTACCATCCTTGATCAAACACTCACTTGGCCTGTCAATAGGTATCGGGTATATCCAAAGCTACTTTGTATGATCAAAATTTTTGATACTCCTTGGGATTTATCTTAATTAAAAAATACTTTTAAGTCCTGCTCGATTAAGAGACTTGATGCTTCAATGGTTAAACTGAAATAGTAAATTGATCTGTTCACATATACAACTTGAATTTGCAGGTTTTCAGATCTATTATAAGTGCATTACCTTTATGATCAATGTTATCAATTCAATACCTTTGCTCTGCACTGTTCTCCTCTGTGATGTTGTATCACTGTTTCTTGGTGTCTATAGAATTTATCTCTTTACTCAGCTTGATTGATCAGGTCTGAATAAATACTTTATTCTCTTTTAGAATCTCTTCAACATCTATTCTCTTATCACTCCCCTTTTTCATAATGAATAATCTTGTCTCTTATATGGACATGATTTCATGTTTTCTTGGCTTTCTTGATCTTGGCATGATCCACAATTCTTGCCAATAAGATTTAAAGAAAAACTCCATTTTTATCTCGTAGAGATCTTCTTGCCAACTGGACAAAGAAGCTTTAAATCCTTTACTTATCTTTGACTTTATCTTGACGATTAAAACAATAATAAGTATCAGTTAAGTTTATTTTTAGCTCTTGATAGCTAAGCATTTTTTTATTTCTAAACTCTTTGTTCTGTCGGTCAATACTTCAGTTAGTCATCGGTGATAACTGACTGTTCCTTTAGTGTGACTCTAGTTGTCTTCGGGATCTTCGTTCGTTGGGCAACACTGTAATTCTATCCATTGGGTTGTACTGTGCTTTTCTCGTCGGGCAGCACTGTGACTTTGCTTGTCAGTAATATTGTGCATTTTCTCATCGGGTAACACTGTGACTTTTCTCTCGTTAATTTACTCTTACTGTTGGTGTGCACTCTTTCGGTGTATACAGTCACTTTGTGAATACTTGATTTATATACATTACTGATAGCATAGCCTTTGATTCATCAGTTCTTTGAAGTCTTTAGCAATATGTCCATGACCATATAGATTATATCAAGTTGACATCAATGACAATACAATACAATAACTAATTTAATGTCTTGCATAAACTTTCTTTGACTTGGTGATCATCAAATTAACATATTCAAATATTCAATCAGTTATAGTTCATCATGACCTTAAACAAATGGGATAAAAAAGGAAGGAAGATTTAGGAGATAAAGGAAAAGGACTCACTGAGCCTATATACATGGAATTCAGAGGCACCAAAGACAAAATAGGGTTAGATTTCAATAATAATTCAGAACACCCCACCTCAAGAGATGCTCCAATTTTTGATAAAGGAAGTGATGAAGAAGAGGAAGAAACAAAACTTGTACCTTGGACATATGAAAGATTACTACATATTGGTACTGAGGATCTATAATATCAAGGAAAAAGAATATGCCTACTTTTGTAGCACACCTAGAGCATCATGTTCCTTTGTTGTCACAAACTGATGTCCAAGAAGTAGAGGAAGAAGAAGAGGACTCTCCAGAAGTCCAATAGTTAGAAGAATATCATGAAGAAATACCTCAACAAAAAGATGTACACCCTAGCTAGGGGAAATTGGTGACAATTTCACACATCCTATATTTACCACACTTTGATACACAAATGGCTAATAGGGTACATCAAGTAACTATTGTTGAGTTTTTAAATAGAACTGATGATGATATCGCAGACTCAAATGATTATGAATGGGATCACATGTATGATGCTACCATGGACATTGAGGTAGATGTAATTCATAAGTTTGTGTCTCTATTGGAGAGAGGATAAAGTTCTAACACTTCCCATAGCACTATTGTTGTCACAGAATTAGATGAGAGAACAATGCCTAGGATGATTGATGAGGACACTGGTGTCTTACTAAGTCTAGAAAAAACTTTGAAGGATACAAGATATGAGTTTCAATATGATAAGAGAAGAAAGAGAAATATCAACTAATGATTCACTAGAGTTAGGTCTGCATATTACTAACAATGACCCTAATAATGATGATCAACCTCTTCATGATCTAAACGCCATAGCATATAAATTAACATAACATGTATTGTCAGTTAATAGGCTTGACGATGATGCAATGCTATCCTTACAAAACTATGAATCATAATTGTTGGTAAACCCCAACCTTATTTATTGGACCAATTCAGACCCTACTCCTATCATGAACTTTCCTAATGACTATACTTTATCCTGTTATCTAAATGCTTTTGAACCCTATCCCTCTTCCACCAATGCAAGGAGTGCGAACCTAACAGAGGAGGATATCAAGTTTCTTAGTCATAATTTGAAAAATAAAAAGAAACAAAGAACTGATGGTGAAAACCACATTGTGGAAGTATCAAAATATAAAATAGTAAAAATAAAAGATGCATCTGATGGTGAAAACCTCTTCGAGGCACCAATAGATGAGATTATTGATATCCTCCCTGAGCACTTTCAAGAAAGATCTTCAGTACTGATAGAACCAACAAAACCAGTTAATCTTGGAATGACAGAAGCTCCTCAATTTTTTCATCTAGTGCAATCATTATCAGAAGAAGAAAAGATACAATTTACTGAATTCCCCAAAGAGAAGAAGATCAAATTTGCATGGTCTTATATTGATATGCCGAGAGTAGATCCTGAGTTAATAATGCATCACTTATCTATGGCTCCTAGAATTAAATATGTCAAAGAAAGACTAAGAAATATGCACCCACATGTGACATTATTAGTCAAAGTGGAGAGGGAAAAACTCTTAAAGGCTGGATTCATAAGGGTCATTGCTTATGCATGATGGATCTCTAATGTGGTACCAATTTCTAAAACAAATAAGTCTATCATGATTTGCACAGACTTTAGGGACTTAAATAAAGCTTGTCCTAAAGTTGATTTCCCTTTACCAAATATTGATATGATTATATATCTTAGATAAGGATATAAAATGTATTCACTCATGGATGGATTCTCAGGTTATAACCAAATAAATATTGATCCTGAGGACCAGGAAAAGACATCATTTACATGTGCATGGGGAACATTTTGTTGGAACGTCATGTCATTTGGGCTAAATAATGCTGGAGCTACGTATCAACAAGTTATGACAACAATCTTCCATGACATGATACACAAAATCATGGAGGACTATGTGGATGATACATTAGCCAAGTCAAAAATAAGAACAAATCACATTGAAGACTTGAGAAAGATACTAGATCAAATAGAAAATTTTCAACTAAGACTCAATCCAAAGAAATGTGCATTTGGAGTCCAATCAGGGTAACTCTTAGGGTTTATTGTATCATGAGCTAAAGAAATTAAGGTGGACCCTAAAAAGGTAAAAGTAATAATGGAAATGTCACCTCCTCGTAATATTAGTCAAATGAGGATGCTTCAAGGAAGACTTCATTCCATCAGGAGATTCATGTCTCAACTAGCAGATAAAGCACAACATTTCAAAAAAATTCTACATAAAGGTGTTACTTTCAAATGGGATGAACATTATGAAAATAACTTTAAATAATTAATAGACTACCTGGCTAACCCTCCTATTCTCATGGTTCCTATTCACAGAAAACCATTGCTACTCTATATCTCAGGTAAGGTTACATCATTTGGAGTATTGCTATCCCAAGAGGATGAAAACAAAAAGGAAAGGGTGATTTATTATATCAGTGGGACTTTGGTGTCTTATGAGCTCAACTACAGTATCATTGAAAAATCTTTCTTAGCGGCTTTTGTTTCATCCCAGAAGTTGAGACACTACATGCTCTCGCATACAATAAAACTTATAGAAAAAATTGATCCTCTCAAACACCTCTTGAGTAAAACAACATTAATAGAAAGACTAGAAAAATGGATCTTGATACTAAGTGAATTTGATATCGATTATGTTGACAGAAGGGATATCAAAGGACAAGTGCTAGCAGATCAACTAGTTGATTCACCATTAAAAGATAATGCACCTTTGATCATAGAATTTCCCAATGAGACAATCATGCACCTAACTGAATATCCTTGGAAGATGTATTTTGATGGTTCTTTCACACAACAAGGATCTGGAGAAGGGGTACTAATTATCACTCCTCAAGGCTACAAGATACCTAAGGTGTATAAACTGATGTTTCTATGCACTAATAACATCTCAGAATATGAAGCATTAATGAATAGACTCAAGCTAGCTATGGAATGGAAAATCATAGAGTTACATGTGTATGGTGACTCTCAACTCATTATTAACCAAGTGAATGGTGACTATCATAAAAATATGAGAAATTGATGCCTTATAAATAGCTGGTAGAAGATTTGAAAAAGTACTTTGTTTTCATCACATTCCAACAAATTCCAAGAATAGAAAACAAAGCTGTAGATGTTATGGCTATGCTAGCATCCATGTTAAAACTGGAGGAACACCAATTCCTCTATGACTTCTTGGTGAAAGAATTATCCTTTCCAACCTTTGATACACCTGAATCCAAAGTTATTTGTGTCTTGAATGCCCAAGACCAATCCTAATATGCCAAAATAAATTCTTATCTTAATGATCAAACCTTACCTAATGGCCTATCTATGAATGAAAAATGAGCTTTAATTAGGAAAACATTGCATTATGTTCTCATTGCTACTAACTTATGTAGCTAAGGTCTTGATAGAACACTTCTTAGTCATTTAGAACAAGAAGAGTCTAACTGTGCATTAAAATATGTTAACAAAGATGTATGTGGATCACACTCGAATGGCTTTTCATTGGCTAAGAAACTATTAAGAGTTGGATACTATTGGCCTAAAATGGAAAAATATGTCATGAAATTTTATAAAACATGTCACAAATGTCAAACACATGGAAACCTTATCCATGTTCTAGCCAGAGACCTTATACCTTTTATAACACATTGGCCATTTCAGAAATTGGCCTTTGATCTTGTTGGACAAATTTATCCTAATTCTTCAAGTGGACACAAATACATCATTATGACCACTGAGTATTTAAATGAGTTGGTCGAGGTAGTGCTGCTAATCAAAGCCACTGGCAAACAGGTTTCTATGTTCATCTTGAACTACATCATTTGTAGGTATGTGATACCCTCTTCTATTGTAATAGATAATGGGGGTTAGTTCAAAAACCAAGATATTGAGGACCTTTGTACGTAGTTTCACATCACTCAACATTGTTCTTCAATCTATTATCCTCAAGGTAATGGACAAACTGAGGCTTCAAACAAAAATATCTTTAAAATATTCTATAGAACTGTGAGTAATTCTAGTAGAGACTTGCATTTGCAATTAAATCCAACACTATGGGCTTATAGAACAAGTATCCGAACACCAACAAGAGCCACTCTATTTTCTCTAGTCTATGGCGCAGAATAACTGCTTCCAATTGAAGTAGAAATTTCATCTTTGCAAGTATCTCTCCAAGGTCTTGTTACAGATGAAAAATACTGCATTGACAAGGTTCATTAACTAGAACTACTAGATGAGAAGAGACAACAAGTGTTTGATCATCCCAAGGTATACCAGAAAAGAATGTCAAAAGGGTACAACAAGAAAGTAAAACCATGACAATTTCAAGTGGGGGATCTCATTCTAAGAGAGAATCCTAAAAATCAACCAAATAGAGAACAAAAAGGAAAGTTTGAACCCAACTGATTGGGGCCTTTTGTTATAATAACAACTTTTGGGATTGGAGCTTATCAATTAGCTACACCTGAGGGAGATGTCCTTCCTGATCCCATCAATACTCTACACTTGAAGCACTTCTATGATTGACATCTGGCTGAAGGGTCTGTGCAGTGGAAATAGTTCTAAGAAAATACTAAAAAAACTAGAAAATTGATCCTGAAGAAAGCCAAAAATAGTGGAAAATGTCCTAAAAAAAGGTATTCTTGGTGAAAACCTGGCAAACAGGCGCCTTGATACTAACAAAAAAAATAAAAAAAGTACAAAAAATTTGAAAAATAGAAAAAGTTCCTTGGTGAAAACCTGGCAAATAGTCATCTTGGTAGAAAAAATAAAAAGCTTATTCTAGTGGTGAAAACTTGGAAAATAGGCATCACTTGTACTTCGTGCTCCATCTATCAATGTACTGCTGACACTAATCCTTCACTATCACATCTGTGCTATTGGTTGACTCTGAATTCCTCACAAATGTTCTATCCTTTCCTCACATTTTTCTGCATTTGCATCTTTGGGATAGTCATTCTACATGAAGCGCATCTCTGCTAGCATGTCCGGTCAGTATTTTCTAGGTTATCCTAGGTCCTTGTCTAGGATGGTTTGCCACTACAAACAATATTTATTAATACTTACATCAAAAAGTCACTATCACAAACAAGGGTGTTTCTTAAACACCACCTACTTGTAATAGACATCATATTAGTGTTTCTCAACACTTTAATCAAATAGTGTTCCTAAACACTACATTGGATTGCAATTGGTGATAAAGTTTATCTCACTTACTCAAACATTAAAATATATATATATATTTCTTGATTCCAAGTTGTAATTGATGATTTCTCTACTGTGATTGAAAAATGAATCAATGGTATTCCTCAATACCACTTAAATACATATAGACTAATTTTGGTTGGTATACGCAATGGATCAAAATCTGTAACACTCTTGAATCAATGAGGGGTTAGTAGCACCGATTTACAATGGGGGAAATCAATAAGAAACAAGCTACTAATAAAAAAATTATGAATCAGTAAAATGTACAAGAAAATAAGAGGAAAACAAATGAATGCAAACCAAATTTCTTGAAGCTTCTATTGTCTCTCTCTACTCTTTTTGAAACATTGTTTGTGATACTCAGTATTGGTGTGGGCAGCGTCTATGACTTGGGAGCGTCGAGAATATGATATTGAATTGCTTTGTGATTGCAAGATGGCTTGATGCTTGAACCAATCTAACAGAGTAATGACGCATGTGAGCTTGAAATCCTAGATCCTTCAAATGGTTATGAAGGGTTTGTTATATAGGAATTGAGAATGAGATTAAGAGTTGAGATCAATCCCAGAGATAGGAAGATGAACGATTGAGATCAAAGGGAACTAGAGAAGCCATCAGTAAACTCCACCTCTTCAAATGAGAGAGATGATATAGAGTTTGGTTAACTGAAGAGCTAATTTTGAGTTACCTTTTAGAACTGAAGAGATGGGTGGAGAAACCCATGTGAACTGAAGAGGTGGGTGGAGTAACCCATGTGATCTAATTAAAGTTATCTCTTTTAAGATAAATGAATGTTTAATTCATTTCTGAAATTAAAGTTTTCAACATGTGAGATAATTGAATTCTTTTTTATTTAGAATTGCATTATTTGAATGAAATTAAATTAATTTAATTAGAAGAATTTAATTATTAAGCTTAAATATTTCAATTTAAACTTTAGAAAATTGAATTTAATTAATTAATTAATGGAAATTAATCAATTAAGGTTAATTAATTAAATAATATTAATTATTTAATTAATTTTGGAGATTTGATTACATGATTTGGGGAATGAATTTAGAAGAAAATAGATGATTAATTAATGCTTAAAAAACCATTAATTAATAGATAAAATTAGTGTTTTTAATGTAAAGTCACAAGTCTGTCCATTTTAGGGTGTCTACATTTGCCCCTCTTTGATGCATTGTGGCTTGTCACAGTGTATCAAATATTCTTTGTTTTGATCTTGCCTTGGTGATAACAGGTGTATTTATGCACCCTCAACAAATCTAAGCAAAAAGTCACGACATGAGCGTTAATTTGTTGAAACTACAAATTGATATTTGGATATTTGACTGATCTTAAAAATTGTTGATGTTCCATTTTGTATCATGTTGTACCATTTTTGTAGTGATGTTCCATTGATATACTCTGAGGCTTATTGATTATTGTATCTTTACACACTGATATTTATTGATATACTTGTTGATCACCTTCTTTTGTTCAGACTTGCGACCGTTCATTGTACTCAGATATTGAGTTTTATATGAGATGTAGCTAGTGATTTTATATGATGTGCATTGGTTTACTTGCTATATGTATGGTTCTACATGATTTATGTTTAGGTGATGAAATGTTTATGAAATTCTATTATGCAGACTCTTAGATGTATGATTTTAGTTTCCTATGATACTGACATGTGTATACAGGATGGTGTTTATGAAATGCATGTTTATATGAGATGTTTTATGGATGCATTTGATTATGATTACTATGTATGCAGATGATATTTTTCTTTGGTTTTCTAATGCACTTAAATAGAATGAATGCAATTTATTATGCACAAAAATATCTAAGTAATGTATGTGTTAGTTAGAAGAAAGTTAAATGGAATTTTTTCTCTGGATCGATTGATAGATATGAATTGATAGAATGGATGGTGACAATTTGAGAGATATGAATTGATAGAATGGATGAGTGACCCAAGTCACTATCGTGTTTCCACTTTTTTTCATCATTGCATCTTTTTATGAAATTCTGAAAGTATCCAATGCACCCAGATCTCAGACCATCTAGATACCACTATGACCTCTTGATAACAGAAGGAGTAGAGAGATTGAATAGAAAGAGAACTTAGTGCGCCACCCAGATTTTGACCATCTGGATACAGCTATGTTCCCTGTATTGAAAAGAAAAGAGATCCAAATGCACCTAGATATTGACCATTCTGGATACTGCTATGATATTTGATTTGAAAAGAAAGAGAGCCAAAAGCACCCATATATTGACCATCTAGATACCGATTTTCTCACTGACCATCCAAAAAAAATGAAGCCAAGATAAAATTCCAATGCACCCAGATCTCAGATCACCTGGATACCGCTATGAACTCTTGATTTTGAAAAAGAAAGACAAAATAACCTAGATAGTAATCTAATCCACCCAGATCTTAGACCATATTAATACCACTATGATTCTATTGATAAAACAAGCAGATAACACAAAAGGATATCCAATTATTTCCCAAGGTTAAGCTCAGATCGTGGAACTACGTAGCTAGAAGATAAGTGACAGCACCTACCACATTTATCCTTAATCATTATTGCCCCAAAATTGAAGTGAATATTCAACAAACAAAAATTAAATAAAATAAGTCATGATCCATCATAGCTACTCTCCTCACTTGGTGGATCCTGGAGTAGCGTAAGAACATAACCACCAAATATAGACTGAAATCTGATTGATGACTGACCTAGTCAATGTTTTGATTGTTCCTTGATTCAATTTGATTCTCTTGATTGGCTTGACTCTCTTGATAGGCTTGATTGGCTTGATTGTGTCTAGTTTTAGTAATAGATGACTCATATAAGACTGATTTGTCTGGTTTTGAGCGTATCCATCACTGTGTAAGATGATTGATTTGATTGATTGGTTGATTGATATTTTGATCATTTTGGATAGCTGATCAAGATGTGTTAGACGGGCCCAATGCTGATTCGAAAAGCTCATGGTTTTCACATTTGATTGATTGGCTTGGTCCCCAGTTTGCTTTGTTGATAGATTTGATAGATTGATAAAGCTGTGTGATATGGGCCCAATGCTGATTCGCAAAGCTCATGGTTTTGACATTGATTGACTTTGCTTAGTCACCCTTTGATTTTTTTATTACTGATGTGGTTTTATTGCTTGGGATTTTGCATTTTTTTTTATGTTTTTGATGAAGATTGAGTTTTTCAGGACATTTTGTTCTTTTTAGGATTTTGATGAGTTTTTGACATTTTTAGGGATTTTTTCAAGACATTTAGAATTTCCTCCTAGTCTGGTGGACCAGTACTAACCATGGATAAGTGTTGGTGCTCAGAGGGGATTGTTCTTTTGGATATATCTTGGGTAGTCAATCTTGCATGCAAAGTTTTCTCAAGCTTTTGATCTTGGATTTCATTGATGGTGAATCTTTATTTGAACACTTGGTGCATGTTTTCCAAGTTTTCACCAAGGTACCTACTCAATAGCACCTGTTTGCCAAGTTTTCATTGAGAGAGCGATTTTGTTTCTCTTTACTTTTTTGTTTATTTCTTTTTAGGACATTTAGAATTTCCCCCTAGTCTAGTGCACTTGTTTGGACAGTTTATAGATTTTTTTTGTTGTCGCTAAGGCATCTGTTTGCCAGGTTTTCACCAAGGTAACCTTTTGTATTTTTTTTTTTTTTTGGTATTTTCTTGATATGTAGATAGTTTCCTTAACCATTGAGACCTCAAGCATAGAACCTCTTGAGGTGCATGTTGTTTATAAATTTGAGGAGCTGATCTCCTTCTAGTGTTACCAGTTGGTATGTCCTACTTTGGGTAGAGTTGACAATGACATATGGTCCTAGCCAGTTAGGCTCAAACTTTCCTGGTTTCACTCTCTCTACTTGGTTCTTTTGGTTTTCCATTAGGATGAGGTCCCCTACTTCAAAGTTTTGTGGCCTCACTTTCTTATGATAGTTCCTTCTAAGGTGATTCTAATAGCCTTGTAAGTGGTTGAATGCATTTTGTCTTCTTTCATCTAATAGTTCTAGTTCATTGAGCTTTGCTACTCTGTAATCTTTGTCTGAAATCAGGTTCTTCAATGATATCCTCAGGGATGGGATTTCCACTTCGAGGGGTAGAACCACCTCTGATCCATATACTAGTGAGAAAGGAGTGGCTCTTGTATGTATTATCATGCTAGTTATTTATGCCCATAATGCGAGACTACGCTATAAATGCCAGTATCGTCCTGATTCATTAACTATTTTCCTCAATATTTTCAAAATGGTTTTGTTTTTCACTTCAGCTTGACCATTCCCTTGAGGATAATAGAATGAAGAGAAACCTTGTCTGATTTGGAATTGTTCACATAGATCTTCAACATCTTTATTTAGGAAAGGTGTACCATGATCTATCAGGATGGTTTGAGGAATTCCATACCGAAAAATGATGTTATTGAGTATGAACATGGAGATCTGCTTCCTAGTGATGTAGGTAAGAGGAATTGCTTCCACCCATTTAATGAAGTACTATTTTTCTACTATGATGTATTTATGTCCATTAGACGAGGTTAGTGTAATCTTACCCACTGGGTCAAATCCCCATATAGAATTTATTCAGATTTCCCCTAGTCTAGCAAGGCGAGGAAATTATGGATTGATGGATGAAGGTCAAAGGTCTCTTAGTATGTCTTGAAGTTGTTTGGATGCCAAGGGCTATCCACGGGATGGGATAACATGTTTCTTTGAAAGATAAGGGACTCGACATGAAAAGATAAGATAAATACATGGTGCATTGATTGAAATGTGGTTGACGAGAGTGGACATGTCAAGAGGATGCTGAAAATAGGTTTTACATTTTTTTATCTATATTTTATATCAAGACCAAGAGAGGGATTTGATAGGATAATGATAGGACATGGATAGGGAAAGCAAGATCAATAATGGACAAGAGGAAGGGATATGGATTCAAGACTGTGAAAAGATAGGAAATATGCACCATAGGGATGTGGACACCATGAAACATATAGGACATGTGATGCTTCTAGGGAGATCCCTAGCCTTGTCAAGATCAAAGTTGGAAAAATATGGATGCTGATAAGATAAGGGATATGAGGGATATAG
>MU226329.1:221022-231895 GCA_018584345.1 Thuja plicata
TTCCTGGTTTTCATCATGGTACTTTCCCAATTTGCCTGTTTGCAAAGTTTTCACTAGTGGACGAATATTTTTCTCTCTTTCTTTTTTTTTTTTTTTTGTGTGTTTTTTTACTTTTTTGGAAGATAATAGACTCATGATAGGAAATGGAGGAAGGACTTAAGCATCTTTCTCTTCAAATTGTAACCTTGTAATATGTGTTATAATAGATCATGGCTATTGAAGGTATTCTCAAAGATATTGATAGGGTGATGGAAAAGGGGGATAAAATGGATGAAGTGGGATAGGGTAATTCTTTATGCACTAGATTGGACAAGAGGATGGATGGAATACTGTAATATATGTGTTGGATAATGGAGGGATTGCGAGAATAATAGCTTTTGAGTGGATGGATATGTGGGAATGAACAAAATTGGCACACACTGTGAGAGGTGATGGAGTGATGGAGGAAAAAGAGATTTTGGATTTGATGGAAGAAAAGGAGATTATGGACTTGATGGAGGAATGTTTATGAATTTTTGGACATAAGGACCCAAAATCGATGGATAAAAATTTTGGATGCCAACTTGGATTTTTCTTTGGGATACTGTGCTTCAAGAAGCTTCTTAGAAATCCACATGGATTTTTATTTATTTTTATTTTGTGGGCCCTTAGAACGCATTGTTTCTATAAGATATTTAGGAACCCATATTGATTTTGAATTTTCTTTTTTCTCAAGGGGCCTTTGTGGCCTTTTGGACATTTATTTTTCCTTTTGGATCATATTTTTCTTTGTTTTTACATGTTGATTAGACTAGACATGTTGATCCTTGACTGCATGTGGATTTATTGACTTATGGAACTTATGTTTGGCATCCAAATTGCTTGAAAGGGGAATGTGATTCATGGATGGATAATAATGGTATGGATACTTTTTGGATGGGTGGAAAGTTGTCCAAGATGTGTGCCTTTTCTCACATTGATTTAGGAAAGGAGAAGTGGATTGTGAACTAGTGGATGGAGGAATATATGGACCTAAGATGGACGGAAGGGGTGAAGGGGATGGTATACATTTGGATTTGGATTTGGAAGGGGTGACAACATCTTGAGAATGAGTTTTGTTATGGAGGCCATGACCATTAGAATTTTCTTTGATATGAAAGGGTTTTAATGTGCTTTGTGAAGGCATTATATTTTCCATTAGTATAAACAAGGAAAAACATGATTTGCACCATCGGTTTACTCTACATTGACAGATAGGGCATAGCACTACCCGACACCAAGGTTACCTGATACTACAAAGTTCAAAGCATATATAATGACAAAAAGGCTAATGAAACCTAACAAGTAAAAATAGTGCAACCCAATGGAACAACACATATAGGATCCCAACAGATAAAGGGAACCCAATAATCATTTCAACAAAGGAATGTTGATAAACTTTTCATTCAACCCGATGACCAAGAATCGACAGTCAGTTACATCCTGAACAAAGTGGATTTGACTTTCCACATCAGATAAATCACTGAAGTTGTATATATAGCTTCTTGATTTACTTTTAAATCCATTATGTGTGGAGGAAGAAATGTATTTATTATTATTTTAATTAGTTTTACTGATTTAAAACAAGCAAACTAAAGATCAAAGTCAATTTGTAAACCTCAGATCTAAGAGTTAACATTGTAATGCGTAATTCAAAGATAGGTCAAATACTTGTATAAATAGATGCTCAATATATTGAGAATAGTTGTTGTTAAAAGAAGATTGTAGCCACGTAGAGCATCTAGAGACCAGACAAGAGAATTCATGCAGAAGGATAGAAAAGAATCAATTCAGTTTCAAGAGCAAGAACACAGGCTATCAACGAGTAGATAAAGGTATTAATCCATCACTTAAGGTGATATTATTATTATGAGAGCTTTAATGGATCTGTAATCACCAAGTGTAGATTTCATATAGTCAGGTCAACATTTGTACTCATTCTAACAAGTGTAGTACACTTAATAAATCCTTTTAAGAAAGGTGGGATTAACCATCCTATTGTAAATCTCATAACTGAGTGCACACTTCATTAGTCTTGCTAAAGCTCTTAACAGGTCTCCACCTTAATACTCCTAATAGGGTAGATCATTAGAAGTGATCAATTGTAAGCCTTTACTGGCTCCCTTCCATTCTATAGATAGTGAATTTTTGTGGGTGCCATCCCCACCATGCTTTTTACTTCCTAATAGGAGTTTTCTACGATACCATATCTTGTGCTATGTGTTTATCATTTTCGTGAATGTTTCTATGAATGTTAGAAACAATTAAAGATTATGGAATAACACTACATGCATAAGAAATAACAATAGTAATGGTTGGTAATGGAGTAACGAATGATTACTAATGATGAATTGTGAAAAGTGTTAAAAGTTTTAGAGGTACTGATTCACCCCTCCCCTCTCAATACTACTTCCCATTAATCCCAACAATTTTTATCAGAGCTAAGTCTCTTCAAGGAAAATCTTAAAGGCTTAAGAGGAAAGATCATACAATGGAGAAGTACAAACTTGATAAGAATATTGAGAAAAAAAAGCTTGAGATACAGATGTTCTATGAACAATATAAAAATCTAGAATCAAGATGAGAGGAAAGGTATGGCAACCCGAAGCAATGAAAAATATTATCAAGAAGAAGAGATTCCAGATTTATTTGAATCTTTGGGATCCAATTCAAGTAATACATTAGAACATTAGAAGAGAACATCATAGCTTTGAAGGAGATCAATCAACATCTGATAGAGAAAATAAAGATGCTACAAATTGGTCAAGAAACCCAAATGGTGAGAATGATTGATGTGATGAGTTCTACTAGACAAGCTAAAATAGAAAGAACACTAGCCAGTGATGACAAGAGGAAGATTACAGAGAAACTACAAGAAAAGGATTTGGAAATTCAAAGACATGTTGAGCATCAGCATGAGCTCACTAATTATATTATTCTTATGAGTAAAGAAGAAAATAGAATGAATGTTGAACTCATTGAAAGAATACAGATTATCATTGACCTAAGAGAAGAAAATGAAAAACTAAAGCATGAGGTTAGAATTCAGCAACAACATAATGAAGTTATCAGAAAGTATGAAGAGAGCAATAAAAGAATGGATGATTTTCTTGAAGGAAAATGAAGAGTCAACAACAAAAATAGTTTAGGCTTTACCGAAAATGGAGAATCATCAAATCAAGAAAATCCAAAGAATGTCTATGAAAATCCAAGACCAAGAAAGCTTACATGCAAACATTGTGGAAAGCAAGGCCACACATCAAATGTATACCAAGGCAAAATGAAAGGTATTCCTAAATCTACATCTTCATTCATAGGATTTTGTTATAAATGTAACAAGAAAGGACATAAAGCATATGAATGTAAGTCTAAGATAGAACAACCAAAGAACAAAAACTATCCTACATGCAAAATGAATGGGCACATAAGTCTTGAATGCTAGAAAAAGAAAAGTCAAGCATGGAAGACAAAATCTCAAGAAACTCCCTATCAACCAAAGAGAATCGATAATAAATATGTATGGGACTAAAATACATGGACAAAATATACAACATGTGGTAGACATGGTCACATTTCTGCAAACTACATGAGAGCATGGACCAAAAGGTCTAGAGGCTGGTCAAACCCCAGAATGGCATGCTTACACTGTCACAAAGTTGGTCATCTCAAGAAAGACTGCAAAGACCGACTGACAAAGACAAACACATATCCCAATGGAAACACCATTGAAGATATCTGGAGGACTAGAGACAAAATGTGGAGAAAAGCTTCAAGCAATGATGAAGCTGGACCAAGCAATGCAAATGGTGACACCCCATCCAATGGATCCAGTGACATCACCACCCCCACTTGAGATGAAAAAGTAAGTATGGAATTGGACAACACCAAGTCATATTTTTCATCAGTTCCATTATAAAACAAAATTGATAGATAGTCAAAATCTGCATAATAAAGATGCATACTATGTTACTTATTTTAAAATCTGAGAAAACAACCCTATCGGTATACACATACCAAAAATTATGGGTGAACATAATGGATGAGCTATTTACACTTACCATAAATTGTCGGTCAACACATAAAATGGTTAAGTTACCAATGTAACCCGATACCCATCGGTAAGAAAGCAAAGTTACAAAGTTGTCACGACAGAATACTGATATCTGTTGGTAAAAGAAAAATTGTTAACAGTAGTCCCAAGAATCATGTCAACACTGACAATGAATTTAAAATTCTTCCCGACAAACTCCGTCTTCATGTCCCAACGATTCATTGAGCATTTATGAAAAGTACTTAGGGAAAAAAGGCTATAAATAGTCGACGGGACAACTTCATTTTTCACCCGTGATTTGAAGAGAAAGCAAGAGAAAAAATAGAGTGATTAAAGATCAAAAAGAAGAGCATCTACAAGTCGATCCAAGCACATAAAAAATAGATCTTTCATCATTATCACATAATGAAGTAAGTACCAAAGGCACCAAAAGATCTCTATCACTATTTTTCAAGAAAGCTCTAAATTTCAAGAAAGCCCTAGAAACTTGAAAAACAATGGCAACCATGTCAAGAACCATAAAGATTAACAGTGACAAAAAGAATGTGGTTAGGTTGATTAATAATAGCACATGTGTTAAGCCAAAATATAAGATATGCCCAGAGATTGCATCACAACCTGTTGAAACCAGAGCATTTTCTAAAATCTCACCTAGGGTTTTGCTTGTAGAAGATGTTAGGTCTTATATTCACTGCAATATTGCCAAAATAGGAGATCTAGAGATGGATGAAGCTTATAAGAAGCTTTGTGATGTAGAAGGAAACCTAAAGGAAGAGCACAAACACTTAGAGGTCAAAGGGATAACTAATGCCCTATATTTCCTGAAGGACTTCAAGACTGACTGGATTAGGTTGGTAATTAGCATATTGCATGACCAGAAGTTGTGGTTGGATCAAACCAAACAAATCACCAAGGATATCCTTCATGTTGTCACTAGTTATCCAATAACCAACAAGCCCAAGGCTTACAAACATCTCTCCAGGCCAGAAGTCACAAAACTCACAAAAGCTTAATGGAAAAAAAGAGGTCTGAAAGTAAACACCATCACCGATGAGGAATTGAGGTTTGGTGCATGTGTGATTGGTTATAAAAACTTTCAAGAAATCAGGTTGAACAACATATCTACAACATCAATAAGCACAGATTACAAGATTGTAACCAAGGGCATAGATATGGATCTATGTGAGATCCTATTGAAACAACTTGATGAAAACATGAACACCATTACGTCCACAAAGACCAACACATGTAAGTTTGGTTCACTTATCATGTGTATCTTTTCCTATTTTCAAGAGTACTTTCCTTAAATAGGAAAAGTAAATTGGGACACTACAAAACCAGTGACATTATAGATCAGTGAACTAATCAAGTCAGTAGGAGACAATTTTGAATCTGTCATGACTGCATACTTCCTTGAATTCAAGAAAAAGATGATGGAAAGATCAAGGATCCCTGAAAAACTTATTGAAAAACATAGGGAAGAGATATGTTTCATGGTGGACACAAATCTCACCCACATCAAACTGGTTGTACCAAGAACAGCTTGGTTATCACCACGAGATTATGAAATCAACATTGATCAGGCTACAAATGTAATTGAAGCTTTGATCAATGAGCCTATTGAAAAATAAACAACCAAGGTTTGGAACCTATGAAGAGGCCAGATCTAAGATAAAAAGAGGCCTAGAAAGAAAGAAGACTATCAACAAAAAGGATAAGATGGTTAAGAATCTCAAGAAGATTCTATCAGTTATAGAGGAGGAATAGGAACAACAAGAGGAAACCGATGAACAAGGCACCATCAAAGAAGGACAAGATGAACACAAATCAGATTATGAGGAGACTGAATCTGATACACCTCCACCTCCTACAAAGAAGTAGAGAATGAGGATTTGAACTGCTAAAACCAACACCACACCTCCTAAGAAAGGTCAAGTAAGGACCTATAAGAGGAAGCAACTAACAGCCAAGAAAACTAAGTAGCAAATTGTTAAGGCCACACCCCCAAAGAGGAGAAAAAGAATGGTCAAAACTAAGGTTGACATAGAGGACTCAAAAGAAGATGAGCCTGATGTAGCAAAGAAGAATTATAGGAATCAAACAATTGATGAGGCTATTGCATCTATTGATGCATCTGGCACAATGCATGACAAAAGAATTAGACAATGGGATACACTCACACCAAAGGAAAAAAAAAAGATACAAGATTCCATAATAAGGGCAATGGTCAAGTACAAATATGTACCAGTTGAGTTCATCAACCAAATACCTAAAGGGCTGGGCAATAAAATATCACAATAGTGGTCATATTCTCTATAGACCGAGAGAGAAGCAAGGGAGAGGGTACATGTCAAACTAATGCCTCCCAAATATAAGATTAAAGATATCAAAGAGATAATGAAGAAGCATTCAGGTAAATTTGTAGCCAACATAAGGGCTTACAAAGTAGTTGAAGACAAGTTCATAGAGCTGGACATAGTGACTGAAACAAAATAAAGAAAACTCCTAGATCTACCAGTAGAGTCAACAAGTGGTGAGAATCAGTTACTTCTCACTGACACACCTCATAGAGAGGAGGAGAAAGACAAGGAAAGTCCTTAGCACATTTATTTGGACAACAATGAAGATATGGAATAAATTGATTTGGACAAGGTAATGGATGATATTGGCATTCAAGACATCACAAACTATGACTCTGATAAAGATCCACAAAATAAAGATGATGTTATATTCATAACACTTAAGGATCAGGGACAACAACAAGAGTTGCAGACATCAAATGGAAAAGAAATTAATGTTGCTAGTGAGACAGTGTAGGACACTTCAGTCATGGACTTAACAGAACAAGACCCTACAGACCAAGTACAAAAAGATGAGGATGTCACTACTCTAAAAGATCAAACTGGTGATCAGGACACCACTCTGGACACAGCCCAAGCTACAACTCAAAGAAATATGCATGTATTAATGAAGGCAATCAATATTTTAGAGGGTAATGATGGATCTGCTACAGAGGACACAAGCACACCTGAGGACAAGGGTCATGCTGAAGTAATAGACACTACAAATACTACAAAGGACACCACTACAAAGTAAGTTGCTATCAATGATTAGAAAGATAACTTTACTAATCAAAATAGAGAAGAAACACAAAAGGTAGAGGAGGACAAGAAGAAAGATAAGAGTGAAGAGGAAAAGAAGGATGAGCTGGAGAAGAAAATAGAAGAAAAATATGAAGAGACACCCAAGGTGGATGGAGAGACGTCTTCACCAAATTGACAAGTGCACCCTGAGAAGAAAACACAATAAGCATCTTCTACAAAGCCTTCACCAAGAACTTTAGAGAGAACAAATGAACTAGCAATGGTAGTTCATACATCTACGTCCCCACAAATCTCAAAGAAGAAGAAGGGAAAGCATAAGAATCTAGTAACTTTGGATGAAATCATTGAGATACTAGTTTGTGATCTGAGGACATTGGATCCAATTGAATTGACCAACTATGCAAAACTCTGTGAGAGAAAGGCAATGAAAGAAAAATTAAGGAAAGCAACAAAGGAGGCCAAGGTACTAGAAGTGGCAAGAGGGATACTTCAGAAAATAGTACCAGATGTAGATGTTGATCAGAAAACCCCAATACTTGGTCAACTAGTGGCTCTCATAGAGGCAACCACATCACAGAACATTGATTCTAAGAAGGTCATGAAAGAAAGACTTGAACAGAAGTATAAGTTCAAGATAGCTGAGAAGATAAGCCAGGAAGCAGCATTGAAAAAGGTAAATATTTTTGAATTGATTAGCACAATAGATCCAATAATCTTAGAAGCTATTACTTTAATATAGAAATTGTGTACACTTGATCAACTCTCACAATAGTATACTGACAAGATAGCACAAATTGATGTTGATCTTAAGCCAAGTGCACAAAATCTCAAAAATAATGAAGAGGCACTAAATTGCACATTGAGAAAATCAAATAGGCTAAAAAATTGAGATAGGACATACAGATTGCAGAGATGAAATACAGAGATGAGGTAAATGAGCTCCAAGCTCAGCTCTTATCAACACTTTTACTACTCCAAAAACATGTGGCAGAGGTAAACACACTAATTGCCACCCCCTAAATGTCTATTCTAGACAACATTTATGATATGCATGCAAGGCTAGAGATAGAGTACATGGCCCTAGAAATCCTACATGAAAAATGGGAGAAATTGCCCGAAGACATCAAGACAACCATTCTCATATTCTTGACACATATTAAGTTACACATTTTTGTCACAATTTTTTGCATCTTATAAGTTGTACATTTTTGTCATGAGTATCAAATAAAGGGGGAAATGATATGTACAGTTCAGTTAGTATAAAGGGGGAAATGAATAGAGGAAACGACATGTACAATCATACAACTGAAAGATAAATGAATAGGAAATGTATAGTAAAGAGGAAAGTATACATATGTACATATATACTTACTATACCGTTGCATATAAGTTAGGGGGAGTCATATAATGACAAGGATATAGACATGGCGTACATACTAAACACTTTAGTATTGTGCAAATATCAATTTTTGATACTAATGTCAAAGGGGGAGATTGAAGGAATTATATTTTTCCATTAGTATACACAAGGAAAAACATGATATGCACCATTGGTTTAATCTACACTTACAGATAGGGCACAACACTACCCGACACCAAGGTTACCCGATACTGCAAAGTTCAAAGCATATCCAATGACAAAAAGGTTAATGAAACCTGATGAGTAACAATAGTGCAACCCGACGGAACAACACAAAGAGGAACCTAATAGATAAAGGGAACCCAATGATCAGTTCAACAAAGGAATGTCGACAAACTTTCAGTTCAACCCGACGACCAAGAACTGATAGTTAGTTACATCCTGCAAAAAGTGGATCTAACTTTCCACGTCTAATAAATCACTGAAGTTGTATATATAGCTTCTTGATTTTCTTTTAAATCCATTATGTGTGGAGGAAGTAATGTATTTATTATTGTTTTAATTAGTTTTACTAATTTAAAACATGCAAACTAAAGATCAAGGTCAAGTTGTAAACCTCAAATCTAAGAGTTAACATTGTAATGTGTAATTCAAACATAGGTCAAATACTTGTATAAATAGATGCTCAATCTATTGAGAATAGTTGTTGTTCAATGAAGATTGTAGCCACAAAGAGCATCTAGAGACCAGGAAAGAGAATTCATGTAGAAGGACAGAAAATAATCAATTTAGTTTCAAGAACAAGAACATAGGCAATTGACGAGTAGAGAAAGGTATTAATCAGTCACTTAAGGTGATATTATTATTATGAGAGATTTAATGGATCTGTAATCAGAAAGTGTAGATTGCATATAGTCAGGTCAACATTTGTACTCATTCTAACAAGTATAGTACACTTAAGAAATCCTTTTAAGAAAGGTCAACTTAACTATCCTATTGTAAATCTCATAACTGAGTGCACACTTCATTAGTGTTGCTAAAGCTCTTAACATAGTAGATCTTAACAAGTCTCCACCTTAATACTCCTAACATGGTAAATCATTAGAAGTGATCAATTGTAAGCCTTTACCAGCTCCCTTCCATTCTGCAGATAGTGAATTTTTGTGGGTGCCATGCCCACCTCAATTTTTACTTCCTAACAAGAGTTTTTTGTGATACCATATCTTTTGTTATGTGTTTATCATTTTTATGAATGTTTCTATGAATTCTACAAACAATTAAATATTATGGAATAATACTACATGCATAAGAAAGAACAACAGTAATGGTTGGTAATGCAGTAATGAATGATTACTAATGATGATTTGTGAAAAGTGTTAAAAATTTTAGAGGTATTGATTCACCCCTCCCCTCTCAGTACTACTTCCCATTAATCACAACACTTTTTTCATGGAGGTCTAACCCTTTGACTTGATAATGTTTTCTTTGACCAGTAGGATACTTTCTCACTAGTACATTTCAGCTCAAATTTTGACCAAAAAATTTGACCAATGTTTAGCTTGGTCGCATTACAAAGGAAAGCTTTTGTTTTTTTTATTTTTAATCCCATGTTGGTCGAAATTTTGACCAAAACGGGATTAAGAGTTTTAAAAAAAAAATTAAAAGAAAAGAAAATGCATTTCATTTCCTTTTTAGCATGGGCCATGCATTTTCGGCAAGGGAGAGGAACGGCGAGAATTATATTTTGACATGCCTTTGTTAGTTCTTGCGGTGCAGGTAACTATTGTTTCTTGCTTCGTCTGTTGGGAGCTGCAAGGATAACACATAGAGATCAAGGACCTGTCTCCATGACCACCAGGCGGCATTCGTTATATTCATCTCTAGGATTCATTTCTTTTGCATGCTACTAAGAGGTGGACGATCATGGTAAATTGTAGTGCATAGGTTCCAGTGGCATTGTAAATAAAAAAACATAGGAGGGTTTTAAAAAATTACATTTGCAAACTTTTTGTTTTTACCAAGGAGCATGCATTTTTTGGATGTGAGCCCTAAGTTTGTTAGGGTACATTCTGCACATAACTAGTTGAAGTGCAAATACAATCCACAAATTATTTGGTGTTTTCCCCCTTTTTTATGAAACTGTTTGGTGTTTGCATATTGAGATGGAATATGGCATATATACCGTAGTTCTATTACTGTAAAATGTGATACTATGCCAAAGATTGAAGGATTCACACACCCTGTCATATATAGAATCACAAAAGAGTAGTACTAGGGGTTATTTTTTGTGATTGTCTTCTCCAACCATTTATGACTGTGACTATGTCATTATAGTGATTG
>MU226329.1:251459-273049 GCA_018584345.1 Thuja plicata
AAGTGTGCACTCTGTTAAGAGATTTGTAAAGAACTGTTAAGTCCACCTTCTACAAAAGGATTTTAGATGTGATGCACTTGTTAGAATGCAACTACATAAGTATTTGATTTGATGATGTATGCAATCTCTAATTGCTAATAACAGATCCTATTAAGCTTCATACATATAAGTAATCATCCTTCCATGATTGAATAATACCTTTATCTGCTCGTCGGTAGCCTCTATGTGTTCTTGACAACTGATGTGTTTTGTTTCTGACCTTTGCATGAATTCTGCTTCCTGCTCCTTAGATTCTCTATGTGGCTATCAAAAATAATGAATTCATAACTCACAATTGATTTTGAACATCTATTTATACTAAGTTAGGCTCAATTTTTTATTCATGCATCGCAAGTTAACTCTAGATCCAAGGTTTACAACTTGACCTTGATCTTTAGTTAGATATGTTTTAGATCCATTAGGATGCTTTAAAACATTTACATAAATCTTTCTTGACCCTCTAGTTATGATTTAAAAAAAATAAAAACTCTATAAATAGAATTACATTGCTTTATCCGTCGTGTAAAAATCATATCCACTTTTTGCGGGTTCTTTAACTGACTGTCGGTTCTAACAGTCAATTTTCTTAGTCATCAGTTTTCCTTTATTGAACTGGTCATCGGGTATGCCTTTTCTATTTCTATCAGGTTAGTTCTCAAAACTATGTCACCGGTGATGCTTGTGGTTGCCGGTGATGCTTGTCGATTCCATACTTAGCATTTTTCATGACCTCTGTGTTCTGTCGGGTATGCTCGCTGTTCACCGGTAATGCTTGTAATCTACTGGTGATGCTTTAGTCTACCGGTGATCTCTGTCAATGTTTTTCACTAAGTGTACTAATGGAAAAATAATGTCATCAAACTCTTGAAATATTAATATTGGTCTCCCAAGGATGGCATATTTTCAATTGTGTTTATTTGGGAAGATATTGGTGGTGTCTTTGAGAAAATAAGAGGATGTTCATTGACTCTTGATGTGATCTGAGATATATAATCAATAGGGTAGGGATATAAGTCCTCTACAAAGTAAGACTTTGGTTGACTTTGACTTTGAAGATCCTCTAGCTAATTTTGAAGGTCTTGCACTTGTTGCATGAGGATATTAGTTTTCCATTGTTTGTGTATCAACTTGGGGAAACTTTGTGAATAGACAAGAGGGTTGTTGTCATCATAGTAGTTGGGTTCTCTTTCTTCTTTGTATGGGGGAAATGGGTTAATATCTTTCTCTTTTTCCCATGGGGGAAATTGGTTGATATAGAACTCATCAGGTTGTGTCCTAGCCTTTGACCTAGTGTAAGGTTCTCCATAAGGTGTGTCAGACATAACGTTGTCTAGATTTTATGACAAAAACAAGTGACATAAAGAAAATAGAAAAAGGATAACCTTTATAGGAGAGTCCAAGTTATGTTTGGACAAGGGTAATTCTAGGGACAGATGTTGATTTATCTTGATCTAAAAGATTTGGTGATGTAAGATATGGGTTCTTGACTATTGCCTAGGACAAAGTCACTGATAGAGATATGATGATTTTGAGATAATGGGATCAAGATATTTTGAGTTTGAAATTTTGAACTAATAATGCTTGGACAATAATCATTCTTTCAAAGAATGGATGATCTTTAAATTTTAGAGATTCACACAATGTTCTTGTCATTTTTCTGGGATAGACGCTAATCTTTTACACAGAATGAGGAGTTTTTCAAGGTTTTTAGGTAAAATAGGTGTTTTAAAGTCTCTGGTTAATTGTGGAAAAAATCCACCGATTGTGGTAAAGTGACAGGTTGATTACGGTAATCTATCACTGATTCTAGTAATAAATGGGTCAACTATGGAAATAAAGGGGACAATTGCGGCAGGATTCTATCAATTGTGGTAGAATGTAGGCAATTGCGGCAAAGGGGACACAGTCTAAAAAAGGCTTCAAATTAGATTCACTGTCTGATAAAATTGATTTTTAGGAACAAGGCTTCTAATTTGTAGAATAGGTTTTAATGTTGACACCCTAGAATTTAACACATTGGACTTATTTTGATAGTTTTGATATTTGTTTTGTATTTTGGAGACTGATCAAAAAACAAGGACAATGGACAATGTGTTTTGTAATCTAGCACGGGTTTTGACACAAGGACAAATAGATTAATTTAAGGTAAATTTCATTGTCAAATACAATATTATAGGCCCAATTCTTGAATGTTTTTTATCTCACA
Source organism: Thuja plicata (assembly GCA_018584345.1). Lineage (NCBI taxonomy): Eukaryota > Viridiplantae > Streptophyta > Pinopsida > Cupressales > Cupressaceae > Thuja > Thuja plicata. Next base: position 253,705 of record MU226329.1, read on the forward strand.
CAATAATTTTCACACTACTAGGACATGAAGGTCCACGATGTAGGCGCTCATGTTTTTGTTGTTTCCAGGTATTGTTGTCATGATAGTGAAGATCTCTTTCACTACACAAATACCTTGGGGGGAAATTCTACAACCCCTTGCACTATAATAAGGTATCTGTTTGGAGGTGAATCGGGCTAGCCTCTATTTTAACAAGGTTCTAGTAGGGTCTGTGGCATCTATCCAATCAGTTTGTATGTGTGTGACTCACTTAAGAGCCTAGTTGACCACGTTGGAGCCTTAGGGATATTAACCGAATCTAGACTATCATCAACACACCTCGCTCGAGCTTTTCTAGATATAAAACAAAACTTTGGTTCGCATCTTATATATATACCGATTGGAAGGATTTATCGGTTTAAGGTCATTCTCTAAGGAAGAAGCGCATTCCCCGGACAAGCCTTTCTAAAAATTATAAATGTGTTTAATCTAACACATTGTGCAAGTGCACCAAAGACTCAAGACACAATGTTAATCGATTAAACCCCAAAGATGAAATATGAACTAAGCTAAACCACCATACAAACACAAGTGTTCAGTTTTAAGCCCAAAAGTAGGTGTTGATTGCTTGTTCAGTTTTAATGCCCCAAATTTGAAATGTTTGTTTGCCTTTGTTCAATTCTTTAACCTCCACGTCAATTTTAAGCACCAATATGTAAATGTGAGGTTGTGATGTTCGGCATACAGTGTTCTTTTTTTTAAAGCACCGAAATGACAAATGAATGATTTTTTATGTTGCTTTGTTAAATCTATTTCCACGCCACAAGTTGAAAATGAAAATTTAGTACCAAAAAGAGTCTAATCTAAAATTTAAGAATAACCCAAAACTCTTGAATGGTTAAGACCTCTAAGACTAATGGTAACCTTGTACTTAGTTGCGAAACATTTGATTGAGTCAAGATATTTGATGTATGCTTCTCTTTGATCTTTCGTTGTGATGGCTAATATGGATCTTTATTATGTTTGATAGTTTGTAGTCCTTCTATGGCCACTCTTAGTGATCTAGCACCCGGGGTGTGTCTGATTATTCTCTTGGCCATTAGTCATTTTCTCAATCCTACCAAGAAATCAAGAAAGAACACACAAAAAGAAAACTTTTCAAAGATCTTTCTTTTTTTGAAAATATTTCTCAGAAAAAATAAAATAACAAAGAAGAAAGTCCCTATATAATTTCAAGACCTTTCCAAAAATGTAACTTTTTTGATAAGAAATGTTGATTTATGTCCAGAATTATTTTTTTATGAAATATCATAAAAAAATTATAAAAAACTGTAAAAAATTTAGAAAAACCTAAATTTTGGACTGTAGCTTTCTTACATCAAACAATACCTGGAAAAAAATTTAGATCATAATTCCTTTATTTGTGCCCTAGGGACCCATTTTATCAGAACAAACCAGTTTTAAAAGATCTATTATTTTTGCAAAATAATTCCACAAAAATTAAAATCACAGAGAAAAAACCCCCTCTATAATTTCAAGACCTTTCTAAAATGTAATTATTTTGAAAAGAAACTCTGATTTGTGCCCATAAATGATTTTTTATGAAATATCATAGAAAATTTATAAAAAAAAAATAAAAAAGATCAGGAAAACATGAATTTTTGTTTGGGGCCTCCTTAGATCAGTGTCAACCTGCATAAAAATATTTCATGCGGTTTGAAAGATATGACCAAATTTCACGCAGGTTGTAAGTTCATGTCGATTTCACCAAAATGTACATGGTATAGAAATTTGTAACACTCTCGAATCAACGAGGGGTTAGTAGCACCGATTTGCAATGGGGGAAATCGATAATAAATAAGCCACTAATAACGAAACTATGAATAAATAAAATGTGCAAGTAAATATGAGGAAAATAAATGAATGCAAACCCAATTTCTTGAAGCTTCTATTGTCTCTCTACTCCTTCTAAAATGTTGTTTTTGATACTTAGTATTGGTGTAGGAAGCGTTTATGACTTGGGAGAATCAAGAATATGATATTGAATTGCTTTGTGATCGCAAGATGGCTTGATGCTTGAACCAATCTGACAGAGTAATGGTGCATGTGAGCTTGAAATCCTGGATCCTTCAAATATTTATGAAGGGTTTGTTATATAGGAATTGAGAATGAAATGAATACTTGAGATCAATCCCAGAGATAGGAAGATGAATAGTTGAGATCAAAGGGAACTGGAAAAGCCATCAGTAAACTCCACCTCTTCAACTGAGAGAGAGGAGATAGAGTTTGGTTAACTGAAGAGCTAATTTTGAGTTACCTTTTAGAACTGAAGAGGTGGGTGGAGAAACCCATGTGAACTGAAGAGGTGGGTGGAGTAACCCATGTGATCTAATTAAAGTTATCTCTTTGAAGATAACTAAATATTTAATTCATTTATGAAATTAAAGTTTTCAACATGTGAGATAATTGAATTCTTTTTTATTTAGAATTGCATTATTTGAATGAAATTAAATTAATTTAATTGAAATTAATTTAATTGGAAGAATTTAATTAGTAAGTTTAAATATTTCAATTTAAATTTTAGGAAATTGAATTTAATTAATTAATTAATGGAAATTAATCAATTAAGGTTATTTAATTAAATAAAATTAATTATTTAATTAATTTTGGAGATTCGATTAGATGATTTGGGGAATGAATTTAGAAGAAAATAGATGATTATTTAACATTTAAAAAAACATTAATTAATAGATGAAAATTAGTGTTTTTAATGTAAAGTCGTAAGTCTGTCCATTGTAGGGCGTCTATAGTTGATTATAACTCTTCTATGTTCTGATGATGTTTCAAACTAGGGGCATGTAAGCAGTTATAAATTTTCTTTGATTGATTAGAAATTGTTGATTGTTATGTCTTCCGAGTTACTCCATGATGTTTATTTAAAGACAAAGAGTCACAAGGATACGGGGCATACCATTTTATTTATTTTCTATGTATGGTGATTGTTTCAATGATCTTATAAATTTCACCTAACTTGGATGTTTATGGTAAAATCTGCCAACATGAGTGGATAGCCACATATATCTTGATCCTTGTTTTGTGTAAACTACGGTGAGGTTGAACCAATTTCCTTTTTTTTCTAATCAAACTCTAAGTAAGGTGTACGAAACATTATGTACCCAAGGATATGGATATTGAAGGTCATTGCGGGTTATATATCTTACATTACACATGAATAGAAGATGATTCTTAAAGAAAAGGAGATAACTGACAAGTAATCCTGGCCTATATTCCTTGATGCTTAGGTTTATTTTTGACATTGCATCCAATAAACATAGTATTCATACTTTCATGATACTTTCTACGTATTAGTGACAATTGTACTATCAGATGATTTCCATTACACAAACACCCTATGATGATAAAAATTCTAAAATGTACACAAATTAGTGACTTTCCTAGAATTCTACATTTAGATACACTTAAGAATGCATGATTTATTTTAAAACAACATAAGGGTTTGAGCTCAAAATTATTTCTTGGTTCATTCAAAATCCAAGTTTGACTACTTAATCTATATTACTGGTATATTCATGTCATTGCATATCCATGGCAGTCATTTTGCATTTATAAATGGGAAAGAGAAAATACAAAAACAAGGCATTAAAGCATTGCATTTCTTTTTACATCCTAAAGTGAATCCATACATATATTTGCATATCAAAAATCTCAAAAACATACATCTGCATATTCATCTAGAATCATTCAAACACATCTATATATCAGTAATTATCAAAGATCATAAATGATGTCATCACATGAATCTATTCTAAATCATCAAATACCAAGTACATAATCACAATGTTCATTAATCTAAATATCTATCACAAAGAGAACTAATGAACATATCAGAATTAGAAGCAACTACCTCAGATATATATCAGTGAATATAAGATAAAAAATTTGGAAATGTCTAGAAGCTCCGAAACTCTTCTTGTACTATCAAAATTCAATTTTGTTCTTCTTGGATCTATCAGGAACAAAATCGAACGCAATGATGATGTTTTTAACAGCACGATAAAAAAATTTCAGTAGTCTCCCAAAAATGCAGAATAGCTTTATATGTTCAGAAAATGATTTGCAGGCTTTACGCAATTAGTTTTCCAAGTTCTATATCAACAAATTGAACATTATTCATCAAAATCTTGGTCATACATCATTTTATCAGACTCAAAAATTTACATTTTCAAGGAGTAAAATTGTGTTTTCTCTTATCACACTTTCACTTCATCACATCTTCTAATTGATTCTTTCTTGATCCAATTGATATGTTCCATTAATCTATCATTCTACAGAGGGAATTTATTCTATTTTCTTTGATTTCATTCCTGAGGGGGCATGATCACACTTAAAATAAATCAAATTCTTGCTCACAAAAAGGCAAACTGACTTCATCATCAAAAGACTAGGGGCATGGAAATTTCCTTTGATCAAGTTGGGACTGTTGGATAGAAAGCTTCAGCTCTAAACAAGTCAAATATATATGCCTAAAAAATCTCAGATCTTTATCAAGCTCTTATTAGCTTTATACTGACCTTCATTTGATCAAGTTGGGAGTCAGTATTATCAATTCTCATTCGATCAAGTTTAGAATTGATACCTCACAGCTCTCAACAGCTTTGTACTAACCTTTGTTCGATCAAGTTCAAAGTTAGTATTATCAATTCTTGTTCGATCAAGTTCAGAATTGGTATATTTAGATCTTTGTTTTATTGACCTTCATTCTATCAAGTTCAAAGTCAATACTATCAGTCTTAGTTCAATCAAGTTTGAGACTAATCTCATTAGCCATTTCCTTCAATCAAGTGCAGAATTCTCAAACTTTCTAAAGTCAACATCAGACATTCTTTGAATCAATGCACTTCTCGCACATAAATTCAAAGAGGGGAACATGTAACCACCCTAATTTGGTCTACTCTAATGAGAGACCCTATTTTACCTAAGTGTGATCATACCCCTAATTATGTCAAGACAATTATTCAATTATTGACTTAATTCATTAAAAGCAATTTAATCTTCTAAAATCAGATTGATTTCATCACTAACTCACATTAATTACATTGTCTTATTTAAATCAAATCAAAATAATTAAATACTTGGCTAAAGTAATTAATTAAAAGGAACTAAATAAATCTCCTAATTACAACTCCTCACTTGCACATGGAAAGTTAATCCATAAGCCAATCAGAGTTCAATAACTTGGATCACTCACATGGATCACCAAAGATTCAATCTCCACCTCTCTTCACAAATCAATCTCAACCACTCATTCCTCAAATTTGTTTTAAAAAATGAATGAATTTGAGCTCAATTGGCCCCAATTCTTAGAATTTCAATTATAATCTTATGCTACTCTAATTTCTAAAAATATAAATGCATTCTTAGTTCATGATTTCACATAGTTTCATAATCTTTCTTTGGTACACTAAAATGAACTTTGCATTGCAATTTAGCTTTATTTCTCATTTAATCTTCCATTCTAAGCTTGTATATGTCACTAATTTATGCATAATCTTAGGACAATTATAGCATTTTTTGTACTCTTCTTAGATAGGAAGCAATATGTCAGTTTTGGTGGTTTCCCTATGCTTTTCCTTCAATATTTCAAGTTTTAACCATTAATATAATGACATATTGAAGTGTTGTATTTCATCTTGTTGGTACAATATTTATACACACACTCAGTAACTTGGCTTGTTCACTTTACCAACTTGACCTCTCTACTTTATCGACTTAACGACATCAAATGTTAAGTAAAAACAATTATACCAATAGTACCTCATCATCATCTGATCTTTATTATCTTCCCAATTAAGTTCCTCTCCAAATGATATGAAAACTTAATATAAACCAAAAATCAATTGCTTGACATCAATAAAAAAATAACAACTGATCTAACCATTCTACTTTCTTGTATTCTACTGAGCTCATTCTTCATCATCATTACCATTAGTTGGTTAATAGACTCTTCATCAATAAATGTTTTTCTCCTATTTCCTTCTTCCTTCTTATCTGAGTTACCTTGCTTGCATTTAAAGGCTCTGTGTCCTGCTTCACCACATTTGAAACAAGTGCAACTAAATTTCCTCCTTTCACCACTACCTTGTCCTTCATTTCGATAGGAAATTTTATCATTTATCCTATATTGATCATTGTCCTTAATTTATGATTCACCTTTTCCCTAATCAGTAGAAGATCTACCTCTACCTCTTTGAAATATTCCTCATCTACCTCTTTGTCTTTGCTCATTCTTTCTGTTCAGCTTCTCTTTTCTCTTTAAGGCCCACTTGGAAGCCTCTTCCACACTGCTAATCAGAAATAGACTGATTTAATCTTGTATGGACATCCTCAAACCATTAAGTTAACAAGAAACTTGTTCAACCTCCTCATCTATATGACCCGATCCAATGTTCAACTTGTAGAACTCTCAGTACAACCCTAAATACTTAGGTCTCTTTGCTTCAAATTCTGCAAATTTATAAATAAGCTTACTAGTAGTCCTCTCTAAAAAATTTATCCTTCAACTTATTCACCATCATATCCCAATATTTTATCTTTTCTTTACCTCATATTTTCCTATCTATCTGCAAATGTTCCCACCATAGGGATGCATGTCCTTTAAACTTAGCGCAAACATACTTTACCTTCCTCTCTTCATTAGTTACTTCAAGTTCAAAATACTTGTCCATATCCATGATACAATCTATTAACTCATTAGCATCTAGGTTTTCATTGTATTTTGGTGGGTTAAAATGAGGTCTCCTATTAAAACTATTCAAGGCTTTGTTAGCACTTGTCAAAATTTTCATGGTTCCAGGCTTCTTTTCCTATCTCTACAATTTTTTCTAGCCTTTGGCTCAAACCCTAAGTCTTATTGTTTTCAAAATCATGAAAAACCCTAAGCCTATATGATTTGTTCTATTTCCGTGTTTCTTTTTCATGTCACTTAAGTTGGAATTTCCCATGTGTGCATTACCCTTTTCACGTTGGTATCTTGATCTCCTAACCTGAGCTGAATATTCTTTTTCATCCAATAATCACGTGATTACCTTTTGTCGCTAAGTTTCCAAAGGATATGGAATATTCTCTTTTTGTCATGAGATTGGTCGCAGGCCATTGATCTTAGATCAAATCCTACAGTGGTCACATTGTCTCCTAATAAATTCCATAGTTTGAAAATTATCTCGAGACATGGAGTCTTCCTTAGTCGCGAAGTCTCATGAAGTGACCCATGGTAAATGGCCGAGCTAAAATTTTATGGTCACCAAGTCTCTTGAAAGATCATGGGTTAAGTTGAAGGTCCAATTATTCAATGACAACCACAGATTTAAATTAGATCCGATGGTAGTCGTGAGGTCGCGATAAGAATTTGAGAAGTCAGAAGAGATCCAGCGACTAAGAGACATAAGGAAAGATGAGACACATTTTATATTGTCACCAAGTCTCATGATGAATTAGGGTTTGCAAAAAAGATAAAGTGACTCAGTGACAATCTTCATATGTATCTAGATGAAGGACCAACAGTAGTCAGGATGTCTCTAAATAAAATGATGAATGCAAATTTATCGAGCGATAAGGAGATAAAGTGTTATCGCCTGGTCAAGGGATAAAGTCATGACATTAGCAAAGATCCAGAGACTTCACGGTGGTCATAGATTATGTTTTGATCCTGTGCTTGTCGCTAAGTCTCTAAATAAAATGATGAAGGGTGAAATTATTCAGTGACTTGGAAACATGAGGCAAATCAGTTAATCAGGGTTAAAGTCATGTTACGCTTGAGGATAGAGAAAGGTTAAAGTATAGGAAAGTTGAAAAGAGATCATGTGATAGGCGTGAAGGCTTATATCAAAGCTACTCAACATGTAATTTTTAAGCAATTATGTCTATGCGACACGTGGCACATCTGATTCTTGAGTTTGGGTAAATTAAAACAGATCGATGGCTCGGTTTTAATATTGGCAAAGGTTTCAATTTCAGTCGTCAGATTCATTTTTTGCGCTACCTATAGCCATTGTAATAGAATTTTATAAAATTCAAGAGTATTCATAGAGGGTTTCATAAAGATATATAGATATTTGTTCTCAGAGACATTAATGACCCGATTTGATCTTTTGGGTAGCTATGCGCAGCTGTTGAAGACCGAACATATGGAATTCTAATATATGGGAACGCATTTATATCCAGACTTAATAGGAATAGTTTTATAATTAGAGTGTCAATTCATACACAGCCACCAAGCTAGTACTAAATTAATGAGGGTTTTTGTCACAGTCATGCCATGGAATTTCTTTCCTATCAGAGTGTTGTGCTCATATCCATGGATTGGAGAATTAATTGTAGATCAGATTGCATAGATTGAAGAGATGAATTCAGGGTTTCAACTTGACATCAGAATTGAATTTTATATTTGATTGGTTGTAAACCCTAACCCTAAATGGTTCAAAGCTTTTAGCATTCTTGTTCCTATAAAAGAATATTCAAGACCATCTAGAAAGGGCTAGAAAATTGGGAGAGTAGAAAGCATTAGGTTAATACTTATTTCTAGTCTAGAAGATAGAAGATGTAATTTAGTGGTATTGAGATAGTAAGAAAATTGTATGATCTTTTGCATATTTTATAATTTTATATTTCCTTGTCATACTGATTCAAAAAATAGTTTTCATCATACTTAATATGATTTCTTCTCAGATTTGAGTCTCTCCTTTGTGTTGTCTGAAGAATTGTAAGCTTTCTAGCTTACTATATGAGTTCTGCTTATGCATATGTTTATTTCATTGGTATTTGATTTAGAATCAAACTAAACTCCTTTGAGTGGTACATTAATTATGTCTTATATATACTTGAGGATCCTATAGTGAGAAATCTAAAAGTTCTTATGTTTATGGTTTTGAATCTATGCCTAATAAGTTGTTTAATTTTCAGTATTGTATGTAGGTTTTAGCCCAATGGATAAGGCAATGATCTGAGATTAGTATTCCTATCCTGATATTCTCCTAGAAATGTTTGGCTATGGTTTGTCCCACAATTTTAAATCAAACTCATTACAAAATTCTTTACCTTTTGAGGTGTTTTCCTACTTATTCCACCCATGGTAGTGGAGAGTTACTGAATGCTAGGTTGGCATTTACTACTTACTTATCATTCATCTATTGTTTAAATCCAAAAGTAGAAGGTGTGGTAAAGAGTTGAGTTTAGTCTAGATTAGGTGTACCCACCTTGGTTTTGCAGAGCTAGAAGAAGAAGAGGGCAGTCTTGACCCTATAGTTGGTCCATTTACCTTATAGAGCTCTCACACTTGGAACTAACCACTCCTAACATAAGTCTTAAGGTATATTGGTTTCTCAAGTTAGCATAAACATTTTAAAACACCAACAAGATGGCGACTCTGCTGGGGATTTGAAGGAAAGAATTATCCTAAAATCTTTGGTTGAAGATAGAAGATTTACAAAATCCTTTTAAGAATCATCAACTTAAAGTTGAGTTGGCAATGCTGGGGAAAATAAAGATTGTAAAGTCTAATTTGAATCTCAACATATTATCAATTTTCATTTTTGTGAAGTACTGTGATCCCAATTATTTTTTGGGTGGCAACTCTGAAGTATTCTCTGCAACAGTGCTAAGTATTAGAAATCATTTTGTCACATACTTTCCAATATGAGTCATAAAGGAACAAGGTCTTGGTTAAGAAAGCATCCTGAAGATAGGTTCGGAAATGATTTCCCAGCTACATCTAAATCTAACCAACCTATAAGAGAAAGGGATACTAGAGATACCCCTCAAAATGAAAGACAAAGAGAAGAAATCACATAAGAAAGACTAGTCCGACATAGCCATGAAGGAAATACATCTGAATATGAGGAAGTTGAGGCTGCATATGTGGATCTAGGTACAAATGAAGGTTATAGTTCTCCTAACAATAGAGAAGAAGAAGATTCTTTTTCTACTCTACCAGCTCCTGATAGTATGTCTTCAAATCTTGTTGAAGTTGAAAAGTTGATCCAGCAACAGGTAGTTATAAGACAAAGGAGAGAAAGGGAGAGAGAAAATAAAATCAGACAGGACCAAGTTTTCCTTGAGAAAAGAATGAGAAGATAATTAGAGCTTGAGGAATTGAACAATGGTGAAAATCCTCTAAGGGCTGAAGAGGAACATATCATTTAGGTCATTAGTCAGCAGGGCTCTGAAGGTAAGGGAAAACAAAGGGTTATAATAGATGAGCCTAAGAATCTAAAAGGTCCAGTAGATCAAATGTCTAAATTGGAGATGGATCTTGAGAGAGATAGAGTTGAAAGGGAAGTCATAGCCAAGGATCTTGAATTGGAAGAGTTGGAGGCTACTACTTTGGAGATGAAGAAGAAGGATAACTATCTCAGACAGATGACAAGGCATGTTTAGTTTGGTCCCAAAATAGCTACAATATCAAATAAAAAAGCCTCTTCTTCTCTAGACAACACTACTTTCCAAGGGAAATCCACTCATGTAGAAAGGTACAAATAATTTTCCTTTCATAATATCCAAGGATATCCTAATGAGGTTCCATGTAAACTTAGAGATAAGCTTCCCAAGTTTACTAGAAATAATGTAGTTAGATGTGAATAACACTTGAAAATTTTTAAGGATATAATGGATGATTGTGAAATTGCACATGAGGATGTATTAATGAAACTCTTTATTCATTCTTTAGTAGAGGATGCTAGGGATTGGTTTAGAGGATTGCCTTATAATTCTATAGGGTCAATAGATGAACTAGTTGATTTCTTTAAGGAGAAATATGGTGACAAGACCAATGAGGGATTCATGTTGAATGAATTCAATAATATAAAAAAGAATCAAAATGAAGATGTTGCACAATTCAACATAAGATTTCAAAGATCTATACACAAAAATTTTCAAGTTATGAGATTCAATGACAGAGTTTGTTTAGCTACTTATCTCAATGTATTTGATTCTAAGCTGGGATACCTACTAAGGGACAAAAATCCAAGGACCATGAGAGAAGCTTACAAAATTGTTATCAATATAGAAACTAATAGGAGAGTATCTGGGAAGTTGGGTAGGAGAGAAGATTGCAAGCCTAAAATTAAAGAATTAGACAAGCCTTCAAATGCGAAGCCTAAAAAGGAAATCAATATGAAGCAGATTATAAATTCTATAAAAGACCTAAACCCATGAGAAAATAAAAATCCTAGATCTCCAAGTAATGATAGGTGATCCTATAACAATTATAATCCCCAAAATAGGATGTAGAACTACCCATACAATTCAAGGATGGGAGGCCCATTATTCCACAAAGGAAAGAAAGGCCAAACAAAGATACTCCTGATCCTCTTCAAAAAAATTAAGCTAATATGTGTAATGATGAACACTGGTGTGAGGAATGTGAATCCCCCCATAATCCATATAATTGTGCTGCTGCTCTGAAGGTGTACGCAAGTCAATCCAAACAAGAAAAGGAAGATGAGGAAAAGTTATATGATGATGTTGGGAATGAAATGACATATGAAAATTTAAAAAGTGATGAATCTGATGATCAAGACAAAAGTTAGGAGTTGTCTTCATCAGACGAAGATGGATTTCAAAATCAAGCTGAAGATCAAGATATGCTCTTCTTTGAGGAAAAGGAAGCAAACATTGACAAAATAGGATGTAATACTGCAAGGGGAGGAGAGACATTCATAGAAAAAAGGCCTTCAAGTACAGAGAAGGCTAGAATCATAGAAAACTTGGATGCCCAAGAACAAAGTAAATATAATTTGAGAAATAGAACAATTGGCAATGAAGTTAGCACACCAGCTGGTATGTTTGTTATAGAACCAAAAACAAGCCCCAAGTAGTTATCAGAAAAAGAAAAAGCTACTGAGAATGTGAAGAAGATAAAGGTAAAAACAATAGATAAACCAAGAAATCCTAACATGGCTCAAAAGACTAAGATGAAGACACCAAAGATGGTTTTTCCTTTATTTCCAAAGAATGTTAAGGGAATTGAACCAAATCAGCTTACTCAAAATCAGGATAAGAATATTATTGTCAGGAAAAATATCTCTGATATTGAATATGCTCCTATTGACATGGGACAATTGATTTCTCAAATCATAGTCAGAGTTCTACTTTTGGAAATGATGAGGATTCCTGAGCATAAGGAGACAACTTTGACATGGATGAATAGTATTTTTACTACAAAAGTTTTGAAATCAGAAGTAAATGAGAAGGAAAGCAACAACAAGGAAAAATCAGATACAAAGGGAAAAGAATTAGAAGAAATTATTTCTAAAATCCCTCAAGTTTTCTTAAATACAAATTATATCATTCCTCCTTCAGGAAATTTTGATCCTTTTTTCTTAACATTGGTTATTAATGGTAAGATGCTCAAGAATTGTATGATTGATTTAGGGGCGTCAAATACAGTCATGGCTGCAAAAATAATGAAATCAATGGGACTGCAGGTTGATACTCCTCACGAGAGATGTCAACTAATGGATTCAAGAGAAGTTCCTATCATAGGTACCATTAAGGCCTTGCCTTATACACTTGCTGCATTTCAAGAAAAAATATTAAAAATAAGTGTCTTAGTAGTTGACATTCCACCCCAATATGGAATGTTGCTATCTAGGAAATGGAGTGCCTCGATGGGAGGAAGTATACAATGTGATTTTTCATTTGCCACATTTGACATAGCTGGTGAAAATATCAGGGTATCTAGGGAGGTCAGAACTCCTCATATGATTGAAGAGAGTGAAGATGAAGGAATGAATTTTTTCTTGGATACAGATATCAGATTTTTCCAAGTGCAAGATAGTAAAGCTGAGAAAAATGTCCAACACATGTTGTTATCAAAAGAAAAGGACAATCTTGTAGATAAGAATAACCTATGGACAATGCACTTTGATGGTGCAAACTCAAAGGAAGGAGTTGGTTTAGGAGTGTTACTAATAGCTCCCAATGGTAAGACTTACAAGTTCTCATTTTCTCTGCTATTCACTTGCACGAATAACTTTGCAGAATATGAGGCTTTGTTGATAGGATTGAGATTAGCTACAAAACACAAGATCATATATATCAGAGTCATTGAGGATTCTAAATTAGTTGTTTCTCAAATAAGATCTAGATATGCTTCAAAAAATCAAAGGTTAAAACAACACAGTAATGCTATTTGGGATGAAATAAATTTTTTTGATGCATTTGGCATTAAATGGATGGATAAAAATCAAAACAAGATGGCAGATCTATTGGCTAATATTTCCTTAAGGCTTGAAGATATTAATTTTGCATAAATTTCTAAGATAGAGGTTCATACTAGGCCATCCATTCTAGAAAATGTTGAAAATTTGCAAATCTTCAATGATGACTTGGATATTTTGGAATTTCTTTCTTGTGAATCAAACTTTGGTAAGAAAGAGATGGATTTTACTGGTTTTGTGGGAACCATAGATGGAAAAGATAGTTTTCTTAGAAGGGAGGTTTTCCAATTAAAATAAAATAAGGTACCCAAAGGTTTGGTTGTACTTGAAAGAGATTTTGACAATAAAGATAAATCTTTGTCAGCTAGTATAGTTAATAAGTCTGAGGACTTGGAAGAGATAAACTTGGGGACAGATCAAGATCCAAAAAAGGTGTACATTGGTAAGAAATTGTCCCCAAATCTTAGAGATTTACTGGTAAATCTTCTTAGGAAATATAGACATGTTTTTGCATGGTCTTATGATTATTTGAAATCATACAGAGAATATTTATTCCAGCATAAGATTCCATTAAGGGAAGGCACTAAGCCTTTTAGACAGAAGTTGAGACCTGTGAATCCCACTCTAGCACCTAAGATGCAAGATGAATTAAAAAAGATGAGGGATGCTAGAATCATAAATCCTATAAGGAATTCAACATGGGTATCAAATTTGGTACCAATAAGAAAGAAAAATGGAGATATCAGATTGTGTGTGGACTTTATAAATTTGAATGTGAATTCCTTAAAAGACAATTATGGATTTCCTAATATGGAGGCAATGTTGCACAGAGTCACAGGATCTAAGATGATGTCCATGTTGGATGGTTTTCTAGGGTATAATCAGATCAAGGTCAAGGAATCTAAATAGTTCAAGACTACATTCACCACACCCTGGGGAACTTATGTATATGTCAGAATTCCCTTTGGCTTGACAAATGCTGGGGCTACTTTCCAAAGAGCCATGGATGTGGTGTTTACAGATTTTATAAAAATGTTTTTAGAAGTCTACCAAGATGATATTACTACTTATTCAACAAAACAAGATCAACACTATGATCCTCTTGAAAAGATTTTTGTAAGGGCACTTGAATATGGGGTTTCTTTTAACCCAAAGAAGTGTGTTTTTGGGGTAACATAGGGAAATTTTTTAGGATATATTGTCTCTAAAGATGGTGTTAGGATTGATCCTAATAGGGTGAATGCAATTTATAAAGTCCCTCAACCCAAGAATGTTAAGTACATTCAGTCTTTCTTCAGTTGAGTACATTTCTTAAGAAGATTTGTTACAAATTTTGCAGATACTAGTTTGCAAATCTCAAAGATGATGAAGAAAGGAGCCAAAGTGGAATGGAATCAAGAAGCATGTAGGGATTTCTCAGATATTAAAAAATCTATAAAAAAATTCCCCTATTTTGAGAACCCCTTATTATACTAAGCCACTTCAAATTTTCTCCTTTTCTTCTTATAATACTATTGTTGTAGTGTTATTACAGAAGAATTTAGAAGGCTATGAACACACAATTTCCTTTTTTAGTAAATCTTTACAAGTAGTAGAATTGAAATATGATATCATGGAGAAACAAGCTTATGCTTTGGTCAAGGATGTTAAAGCATTCAGATTCTATTTGGTAGGGGAAACCATAATTACTTATGTACCAAGTGTTGTTGTCAAGGACATCCTAGTCCAGCAAGAGGTATCAGGAAGAAGATGTAGATGGATCAACAAGATCCAAGAGTTTAATATTGATATCCACATAACTAAGTTGATAATAGGTTTAGGATTTGCTAAACTAATGGCTCAAAGAAATTTAGATGCTAACAACATTGATATGCTAGAGGAGGAACATAAACCTTATATTTTTTATATGGATTGTTCTGATTGGTATAAGGATATCATTAGATACTTATAGAAGGTGACTTTTCCCCTTGATATGAATGATAGTAAGAAGAGAACAATCAAGTTGCCTACTTTGATGGTGCATGTGGTGGCCATTATATGGCTAAGATTACTTCCCATAAGATTATCAGATCTAGTTTTTGGTGTCCAATAATCTTCAAGGATGCCCACAAATATGTCAAAAGATGTAATGCTTGTCAGAGATTCTCAGGCAAGTTAAAATTTGGTGGAAATCTTCCCTTGAAGCCTATTATAGTTGAGGCACCTTTTCAGAAGTGGGAAATGGATTTCATAGGTGAAATCCCTAACAAATCTAGTGGAGGCCATTCATGGATCCTACTGGCAATTGATTATTTTACCAAGTGGGTGGAAGCAATTCCCACTAGAAGAGCCACAAGTAGGGTTGTGATTGATTTCATAATGCAGAATATGTTGACTAGATTTGGTTGTCTAGAAGTCATTATGGTGGACAATGCTATGTGTTTTAGATTAGGGGAATTCACTAAATTTTGTCAGCAATATGGAATTCTAATTTCATATTCTTCCCCATATCACCCCCAAGGCAATGGCCAGGCTGAATCTAGTAACAAGAGTTTGATAAAGATTATTAAAAGAATATTGGATGTAAATAAGAAGGCCTAGGATTCAAAATTAAAACTTTCTCTATGGGAAGATAGAGTAATAGTGAAAAAAGCTATTGGATGTGCACCTTTTGACTTAATTTATGGTATTCATGCCATATTACCATAGAATAATTTGTTGCAGATGTACAAATTTATCCAAATATATGATGATGATCTAGAAGATGAAATCAGAACAAGGTTGGAAGAATTGATACAATTAGATGAGTCAAGGAGGAAAGCACATGATGGGAACATCAGATTTTAGTTGCAATGCAAAAATTTATTTGACAAGAAAGCGATTACCAGGAAATTTGAGATTGATGATATGGTTTTGATGTGGAATGCCAAGATGGAAGACAAAGGAAAACATGCAAAATTTGATCCCATATAGCTAGGCCCATATCTAATTGATAGTAAGTGGGGTTCTGATTCCTATATGTTAAAGGAATTAACTAGAAATATTCTGGAGTTGTCGGTTCATGGGTAGTTTCTGAAATTTTACTTTTCTTGAAGAAGGCAAAGTCATGGACAAGTAAGTATGTATATATTTGTTTTTAGTTTTCTACTTTAGGTTAGGTTTTCTTTTCCTGTAGGTGGTCTATTAGAATAGTCCCAAAGGATAACTGAGAGGGGGGCGAGGGGTGAATTAGCTATCAGTAACTTTAGTTCTTTTTACTACTTTAACTTTAGAATACAACCAAGTAAATTCTTAATCAAATAACACAGTACTTAACACACAATTTGATTACGAGAAAACCAAATGGTAAAAACCCCAGTGGGAATTAGCACCCACAATAAACTATACTTGTTTATAGTAATCCCTGTTAGAAGATATTTCAACCCTATTAGGAGTTGTACAATAAAATGCAATAAATATAGTGACTTGGTTAAGGGTCAGACCCTATTAGGAGTCTTTTACAAATAACCCTGTTAGGGGTGATGGACTCACTATCCAAAAGCTCACTGCTTGATGGTGAAGGCTAAAACCTTTTGAATAATAGATATGCACTATATATAATGATGAACTATAGAGTAGACATGTTGTCTTGATCAGTTCCAGTGTATTGAAATCTTTCACTTCTTCTTCACATAGACTTTTGATGAATGAACCAAATTATGATAATCTGCTCTGTACATCTTTCTTGTCATTTTGTATCATTCACACTTAGCATGTCACCTTTGACTTGTTATAAGTGTCTTCCTCATAGTATAATATCATGTGACCTACAAGACAACTCTTTATTACATTCTTGTCTGCTCTACTAAGCACACAAGCATAATTACAACCGCACAAGTATAAACCAAATAGATGCGACGCTTCACTAAGTCGGCCTCACCAATTTTACTCTAACTTTGTAATCTTCTTGAAACACATTTGGTGCCTTTGGATTAATATCATTAGCTCATAACTAAACATGAATATAAACACGCATATACAGAAGATAGGTGCAACTCAAGGAACATGTGATATATGTTGGCTCTAAACCGTTACACTTCCAAAACTGTAACTGCCAATAATAGAATTACATAAATTTACTGAAACATGATATCTGGGTCTGTGTGTATGAACATAACATAATACACATGTAAACAATATGTTTCTATTGACACAAGTATTCATATCATCATTTGGATAAGTGCATACAGAATTACTACTATGTATTATATGTTGTCATCAATGACAAACATACAATAAATCAACTACTCAGAATCAAATCTCCAACAATCTGCCCCTTTGACATTGATGGCAACATATGATATCAAAAACATCCTTTTTTCATGGTGTCTTCTTTCGTTTACAATCTTCTCAATATCCTCATCAAAGATTTCTCTAAACTGTTGCAGTTCCTCTGTTTTTGTTTTTGTTCCATCTATATAATCCCCCAGAGTATATGCACCCCCTTAATATATACTCCTCCTTACTATATACTGTTGGAGATTTGATTCTGAGAGTTGATTGTTTGTATGTTTGTCATTGATGACAACATATAATACATAGTAGTAATTCTATATGAACTTATCTGAATGATGACATGAAGACTTGCGTGGATAGATACATTTTTTTGACATGTTTATTATGTTATGTTCATACATGCAGACCCAGATATGATGTTTCACTAAAGTTATGCAATTCTGTTATTAGCAGTTATAGTTCTAGAAGTATAACGGTTTAGGGCCGACGTATATAACATGTTTCATGAGTTGTGCCTATCTTTAGGATATGCGTGTGTATATGCATGATTAATTATGAGTTGATGATATAAATCCAAAGGCACCAAATGTGTTTCAAGATGATTGCAAAGTTATGGTTAATTTCGTGAGGCCGACTCAGTGAAGCGTCACGTCTGTTTAGCATTGACTTGCGTGGACTTAATATTGTTTGCATGCTTAGTTAAGCTAACTAAGATATTGATGAAGTGTTTCTAAGAGCCAACATGACCTTCTAATTTGGAGAAGATACTTATAGTAGTTCAATTGTGATACGCTAAGTGTGAATGATACGAAAAGTGAAGAAAGATGTACAAAGAAGATTATCAGAGTTGGTTCATTCATCAAGGGTCTATGTGAAGAAGAAGTGAAATATTGTAATACACTGGAACTAATCAAGACAATAGGTCTACTCTACAATTCATCATTAGATATAGTGCATATCTATTATTCAGAAGGTTGTAGCCTTCACCATCAAGCAGTGAGCTTTTGGACAGTGAGTCCACCACTCCTAACAGGGTAATTTGTAAAAGACTCCTAAGAGGGTCTGACCCTTAACCAGGTCACTATACTTATTGCATTATATTGTACAACTCCTAACAGGGTTGAAATATCTTCTAACAGGGATTACTACAAACAAGTATAGTTTTGTAACATATAAAATAGAGGTCACCAAAATGTAACATTTGAAATATATGGGGGAAAGATAAGATATTCCTCTTATATCCCAAGATGCACAAAGGAAAGATCCAAATTGATCAATCCAAAAAGGATCAATTCACAAATGAATCAATCATTTGGAAATGAGAGCGAAGAAGAAAGTCTTAAATTCTCCATTTTATGGAAATGAATGTGTGATAGATTTAGAATGATTAAGGATTCAAATTGAAATGGATAGGAGAAATGCACTAACCTTGAAATATTACAGATCAAAGAATTCTTTTTTCTAGGGTCTCTTCTCTATTTCTGGAAAAACTAATGTATGATCTGAAAAGGAAATGCAGAGATAAACAAAACCCAGAAATTGTTTTTTGATCTGACACTATCTTATGAAAAAGGTTGACCTTGACCCACAAATGTCAACCCTGACCCAATAATGTTGACCCTAACCTGCACAGGTCCGACAAAAAATCTGTTCGTGCTATCCAAAATAAAGCTGAAAAGGGTATCCAGATTTAGTCTCAAATATATTTTTCTGTACCTGTATCTGCAATAAAAAGAGATTTGTTTGTTGGGGGGGAGGGGTTTGCCTTGGTCAAACCCCAGTTTTGGAATTAACCTCAAATATATGTAATTGAAATTGCAGAAATAAACAAAGTAAATGCATAAATTCACCTTGCTTGTAAAAGTCCTTGTGGAGGA
>MU226329.1:286990-297329 GCA_018584345.1 Thuja plicata
TATCTTTTCTGCTAGGTCTGGGTCCATCCTCAATCATAGGTGCATATTCATAGTATCTTTCTTGAACCATAAACTTTTCATCAATCTTAACATGCGTGCTTTCAATTATCTTCTTTAATCTCAAATTAAAACATCTATATGCTTTTCTTTTAGTAGAATAACCAAAGAAAATACCTCAATCACTTCTAGCATCAAACTTACCAACACCATCATCTCTCTTGATGTAGCACTTTCTACCAAAGATTCTACAATACTTTACTGTAGGTACATTGCCAAAAAAAAGTTCATAGGATGTCTTATCCACGCCTGGCCATAATTGGGTTCTATTGATAGTATATACTGCTGTGTTTACTGCATCCCTCCAATAGGTGTGTGCAACTTTTCCTTCGATCATCATAGTGCATGTTGTATCAAGTATGATCATGTTCCTCCTTTCTACAATCCCATTCAGCTAAGGGGTTCTAGGTGCACTCAACTATCTTTTAATACCATGTTCTTCACAATAATAATAAAACTTATCAGAGGTGAACTCTCCTCCTCTATCTGATCTCAAACATTTCAGTTTCAATCCGGATTCATTCTCAACTTTAGCTTTGAATATTTTGAACTTCTCAAAGGCTTCAAACTTCTCCTTTAAGAACACAACCCACATCATCCTAGAAAAATCATCAACAAACAAAATGAAGTACCTCTCTCCGTAGTATGATCTTGTTTGTGTAGGACCACACAAATCTGTATGTACTAGGTCCAATTTTTTATAGCTGAGTTCTACTTGCTTCTGAAGGAACTCCTTACATGCTTTCCCATAACACATTCCCTGCATAATGTGTCAACTGGTCTTGCAATACTTGGTAGGTCTCTAACTACCTTAACATTTCTAATCTTTACTATATTATCAAAGTTGATATGACAAAGTCTCTTGTGCCATAACCAACTGTAATCCACCTTTGCAACAAAACAACTTACATCAGAATTAAGCTAAAAAACATTACCTTTTGTTTTGGAGCTTGATGCAATCATGTCTCCATCCTTGTCGTTAATGATGCACTTGTTGTCTTTGAACTCCAAATGATAACCTTTGTCAAGTAGCTATCCAACACTCAGCAAGTTATGATGTAATCCATCAATATATAGAATGTCATATGTCTTATTCTTTCCATCCAAAGTGATAGAACCTCTTCCTATGATAGGTTTAGGAGTGTTATCTCCAAATCTAACCATACCACCTTTGTACTTGTCTAACTGAACAAATATTTCTTTGTCACCAGTCATATGATGAGAGCATCCACTGTCAATGATGCAATCAGTTCTAATGTCTGCTTTGGAAATCAGGGCTAGCTCTTGTTCTTCCTTTTCATCTGCAATGTCCATTTCCTCAAGAAACCTTTCCATATCTCTAAGGGTGCCAAATCCAATTTCATCTTCTCCTGAATCTTCATCGGTTACATGTTCTTCAACATGATAACATTCCTTCTTATATTTGGGTTTGTAATTAGATCTGAACATCTTGACTCTTGTGGGACATTTAGATGCAAAGTGACCTATCTTATTACATGAAAAACATTTGAATGGAAGTTTTCCTTCATATTTTCCTTTGCCTTTCTTTTCTCTTCTAGCAATCATAGCAATGATTTCTTCAACTTCTTCATCAACTTCTTCTTCCTTGCTATGACTGGGAATGTGTAAGGATTTCTTATCATGGACTAAGGCTTTGAAAGTTGTTTCACTTTTAGGTTCAGTCTTCAATCTTGATATCTCAAATACAGAGATTTTGCTGATTAGAGTCTCTCTCTTGAATTTCTATGAGAATTGCATAGTTTCCTCTAGAATATTGATCTTGTTTTTTTAGTCTGATGTCAAAGTAGTTAGCAACTTGTCCATTATATCTTCTTCTGATATTTCACCACCATTGTTCCTAATTCTGGATACTACTTCATTTATCCTTTGATTGTAAGCTCTAATATTCTCTTCAGGTAACATCTCAAGACTGTTGTATTTATTCTTCCATGTCTTCTTTCGTGCATTCTTGGCTTGAACATCTCCTTCAAACATGTGTTCTAAATACTTCCATATAGTATATGCTCTGTCAATTTTCTTGATTTCAAAAAATTCACTATCAGATAAGGCATTGATTAGGGCTTCTTTGGTAATTGCATTATGTGTGAATATATCCTTTTTTCTGTTAGTAGCATCATCCTTTGCAAGGTCTTTCAGAGATGCAATTACAACCTCTTGTGTGGAAATTTCAAAGATCTCAAAGCCAATACATTGTAAGTGTGTTATCATTTTGTTTTTCCAATCCAAATAATTTTCTCCATCGAACTTAGGACTTTCTTTTCTGAAGTAAGACATTTGATCTACCTTTAGCTATTAGGCTTCTTCTCCAAGGCACTTGGCTCTAATACTAATTGTTATAATAGTCCCAAAGGATAACTGAGAGGGGGGGGTGAATCAGTTATCAGTAACTTCAGTTCTTTTTACTTCTTTAACTTTAGAATACAACTAAGAAAATGCTTAATCAGATAACACAGTACTTAACACACAATTTGATTACGGGGAAACCAAATGGTAAAAACCCCAGTGGGAATTAGCACCCACAATAAACTATACTTGTTTGTAGTAATCCCTGTTAGAAGATATTTAAACCCTATTAGGAGTTTTACAATACAATGCAATAATTATAGTGACTTGGTTAAGGGTCGGACCCTGTTAGGAGTCTTTTACAAATAACCCTGTTAGGGGTGATGGACTCACTGTCCAAAAGCTCACTGCTTGATGGTGAAGGCTACAACCTTCTGAATAACATATATGCACTATATCTGATGATGAAATGTAGAGTAGACTTTCTGTCTTGATTAGTTCTAGTGTATTGCAATCTTTCACTTCTTCTTCACATAGACTTTTGATGAATGAACCCACTCTGATAATCTTCTCTGTACATCTTTCTTGTCATTTCGTATCATTCACACTTATCGTGTCACCTTTGACTTGTTATAAGTATCTTCCTCATAGTATAAGATCATGGGACCTATAAGAAAAATATTTATTACATTCTTGTCGGCTCTACTAAGCACGCAAGCATAATTACAACCGCGCAAGTATAAACCAAATAGATACGACGCTTCACTAAGTCGGCCTCACCAATTTTACTCTAACTTTGTAATCTTCTTGAAACACATTTGGCACCTTTGGATTAATATCATCAGCTCATAACTAAACATGAATATACACATGCATATACAGAAGATAGGCGCAACTCAAGAAACATGTGATATATGTTGGCCCTAAACCGTTACACTTCCAGAACTGTAACTGCCAATAACAGAATTACATAACTTTACTGAAACATGATATCTGGGTCTGCGTGTATGAACATAACATAAAACACATGTCAACAACATGTGTCTATCCATGCAAGTATTCATATCATCATTTGAATAAGTGCATACAGAATTACTACTATGTATTATATGTTGTCATCAATGACAAACATACAATCAATCAACTGCTCAGAATCAAATCTCCAACATGGTCTGCTTCTCCTAGATTTTTTTGAATCCTTATCATGCCTACGAGAGGCATACATCCTAGATGGAGCCACTTTTATAACTTGTCAAATTTTTCATGGTTCCAAGATTCTTTTCCTATCTCTGCCATTTGTTCTAGCCTCTAGTTCAAACCCTAATTCTTATTGTTTTCAAAATCATGAAAAACCCTAATCCTATATGATTTTCTCTATTTCTGTGTTTCTTTTTCATGTCACTTAAGTTAGAATTTCCCATGTGCACATTACCCTTTTCATGGTGTTTTCTTGATCTCCTAACCCAAGAAAAATATTCTTTTTCATCCAGCGATCACGGGATTACTTATTGTCACTAAGTTTCTGAAGGATATGGCATATTTCCTTTTTTTCATGAGACTGGTTGTGGGCTGTTGATCTATGATCAAATCCTATAGTGGTCGGGTTGTCTCCTAAGAAATTCCACATTTTGAAAATTATCTTGAGACATGGAGACTTCCTCAGTCGTGAAGTCTCATGAAGAGACCCAGGGTAAATGGCTGAGTTAAAATGTCATGGTAGCCAAGCCTCTTGAAAGATCATGGGTTAAGTTGAAGGTTCAAAGATTCAGTGACAACCATAGATTTAAATCAGATCCAATGGTAGTCATGAGGTCACAGTAAGAATTTGAGAAGTTAGAAGAGATCCAGTGACTACGAGACATAAGGAAAGATGAGACACATGTTATATTGTCGCCAAGTCTCGTGATGAATTAGAGTTTGTAGAAAAGAAAAAGTGACTCAGGGACAACCGTCAGATGTAGCCAGATGAAGGATAAATGGTAGTCAGGATGTCTCTAAATAAAAATGTTGTATGTAGATTTATTGAGTGATAAGGAGATAAAGTGTTGTCACATGGCTGCGGGATAAAGTCATGACATCAGCAAAGATCCAGATACTTCACGGTGGTTGTAGATTATGTTTTGTTCATGTGCTTGTCGCTAAGTCTCTAGATAAAATGATGAAGGGTGAAATTATTCACTGACTTGGAGACATGAGGAAAATTAGTTAATCAAGTTTAAAGTCAATTTACACCTGAGGACAGAGAAAGGTTAAAGTATAGACAAGTTGAAAAGAGATTGTGTGATAGGCGTGAAGGCTTATATCAAGGTTTCAATTTTAGTCGTCAGATTCATTTTCTGCACCACCTATAGCTGTTGTAACAAAATTTTATAAAATTAAAGAGTATTCACATAGGGTTTCATAAAGATATACAGATATTTGTTCTCAAAGACATTAATGACCCGATTTGATCTTTTGGGTGGCTATGCACAGCTATTGAAGATCGAACGGATGGAATTATGATACATGGGAATGCATTTATATCCATACTTAAAAGGAATAGCTTTATAATCAGAGTGTAAATGCATACATAGCCGCTGGTTTTTTTTTGAATTAATGAGGGTTGTTTTCATAGTCATGCCATGGATTTTCTTGCCTATGAGAGTGTTGCGTTCATATCCATGGATTGGAGAATTAATTACATATCAGATTGCACAGATTGAAGAGATGAATTCAGGGTTTCAACTTGACATCAAAATTAAATTTTATATTTGATTGGTTGTAAACCCTAACCCTAAATGGTCCTACGATTGTATCATTCTTGTTCCTATAAAATAATATTCAAGGCCATTTAGAAAGGACTAGAAAATTGGGAGAGTAGAAAGCATTAGGATAATACTTGTTTCTAGTCTAGAAGATAGGAGATGTAATTCAGTGGTATTGAGATAGTTAGAAAATTGTATGATATTTTCATATTATCTAATTGCATATTTCCTTGTCATACTGATTCAAAAAACCATTTTCGTCATACTTAATATGATTTCTTCTCAGATTTGAGTCTCTCCTTTGTGTTGTCTGAAGAATTGTAAGTTATATAGCTTACTGTATGAGTTCTTCTTATACATATGTGTATTTCATTGGTATTTTATTTAGAATCAAACTAAAATCCTTTGAATGCTACATTAATTATGTTTGATATCTACTTGAGGATCCTGTAGTGAGAAATCTGAAAGTTCTTATGTTTATGGTTTTGAATCTATGCCTAATAAGGTGTTTCAATTTCAGTATTGTATGTAGGTTTTAGCCCAATGGATAAGGCACTGATCTGAGATTTGTATTCCTATCTTGATATTCTCCTAGAGTTGTTTGACTATGTTTTATTCCACAACTTTAAATCAAACTCATTACAAAATTCTTTACCTTTTGAGGTGTTGTCCTACTTATTCCACCCATGGTAGTGGAGAGTCACTGAATGCTAGGTTGGAATTTATTACTTACTTACCATTCATCTGTTGTTTAAATCTAGATGTAGAAGGTGTAGTAAAGAGTTGAGTCTAGTCTGGATTAGGTGTACCCACCTTGTATTTGTAGAGCCAGAAGTAGAAGAGGGTAATCTTGACCCTATAGTTGGTCCAGTTACCTTATAGAGCTCTCACACTTGGAACCAACCACTCCTAACATAATTCTTAAGGTATATTGGTTGCTCAAGTTAGCATAAACATTTTTAAACACCAAAAAGATCTAATGAACCTCTCCTCCTCATGATTGAACTTTAGTTGTGCACCATTCTTATATCCTTCTATTGTTGGTTCCTGATTTTGTTCACCTCCTTCCTCATCACTTGCATCTTCAATATGTTGTCCTCTTCTCTGAGAAATCTCTACTGCTTCTAATCTGGCATAAATTTGTCTCAACAATTCTAAGACTGATGGATCTTCATTCCTATCTCAACCTCTAGCACTTCTCCAAGCCATTTTCACAATCCTTAGTAGTTTTAGGTTAGATCCTTTCAACCACCGCCCCACAAGAAAGCCCTAATTGCAAAACCTAGAAAACCTTGCTTTGATACCACTTGATGTAGTCAAGGATAAGAAACTTGAATAGGTTAGTCTGATCCTTAGAGCTAATACAAAACACAAAAAATAACAAGCCAACAACAAGCCAAGATGGGTAGAATGAGAAATCAACCTTCTATTATTCTCAGAAAATCATTTACAATAGATCTACAACATGAAGTCTCACATGCCAAAAACACATGCCTGATTATGATCAGAAAACCTCTTACAAACTCTAGCTATCTAACTCCAAATATTCTTATAAAAATCACTTATCCATTAGAAATAAGTCCATAAGCTTATAAAGTAATCGTAATAATAGGCCGGCCCATAAAATTTCTTATTTCCCAATAATTGCGGCAACTGTTGGAGATTTGATTCTGAGCAGTTGATTGATCGTATGTTTGTCATTGATGACAACATATAATACATAGTAGTAATTCTATATGTACTTATCAGAATGATGATATGAAGACCTACGTGGATAGATACATGTTATTGACATGTTCATTATATTATGTTCATACACGCAGATCTAGATATAATGTTTCAGTAAAGTTATGTAATTTTGTTATTGGCAGTTACAGTTCTGGAAGTGTAACGGTTTAGGGCCAAGATATATCACGTGTTTCTTGAGTTGTGCCTATCTTCTGTATATGTGTGTGTATATTCATGATTAGTTATGAGTTTATGATATTAATCCAAAGGCACCAAACATGTTTCAAGAAGATTGCAAAGTTAGAGTTAAATTGGTGAGGCCGACTTAGTGAAGCATCACGTCTATTCGGTTTATACTTGTGAAGTTGTAATAATGCTTGCGTGCTTAGAAGAGCTGACAAGGATGTTGTGAAGAGTTGTCTTATAGGTCCCATGACCTCATACTTTGAGGAAGATACTTATAGCAAGTCAAAGGTGACATGCTAAGTGTGAATGATACGAAAAAGATAAGAAAGATGTACAGAGTAGATTGTCAGAGTTGGTTCATTCATCAAAAGTCTATGTGAAGAAGAAGTGAAAGATTGCAATACATTAGAATAGGTCAAGACAACATGTCTACTCTATATTTCATCATTAGATATAGTGCATATCTATTATACAGAAGGCTGTAGCCTTCACCATCAAGAAGTGAGCTTTTGGACAGTGAGTCCACCACCCCTAACAGGGTTATTTGTAAAAGACTCCTAACAGGGTCCAACCCTTAACTAGGTCACTATACTTATTGTGTTGTAAAGTAAAAATCCTAATAGGGTTGAGATATCTTCTAACAGGGATTACTATAAACAAGTATAATTCATTGTGAGTGCTAATTCCCACTGGGGTTTTTACCATTTGGTTTCCCCGTAATTGAATTGTGTGTTGTGTACAGTGTTATCTGATTAAGCATTTAATTTGTTGTATTCTAAGGTTAAAGAAGTAAAGTTACTAATAACTGATTCACCCCCCCCTCTCATTTATCCTTTGGGACTATTCTAACAATTGGTATCAGAGACAAGTGCCTTAGATAAGAAGCCTAACAACTTAAGGCAGATCAGATGTCTTACTTAAGAAAAGAAAGCCCTAAGTTTGATGGAGAAAATTATCTGGATTGGAAAAACAAAATGATAGCACATCTACAGTGTGTTGGATTTGAGATATTTGAAATTTCTACATAAGAGGTTGTAATTCCATCTCTGAAAGACCTTGCAAAGGATGATGCTACTAATAGACAAAAGGATATATTTACACATAATGCTATTGCTAAAGAAGCCCTAATCAACGCTTTATCTGATAGTGAATTTTACGAAATCAAGAAGATTGACAGAGCATATACCATATGGAAGTATTTAGAAGATATGTTTGAAGGAGATATTCAAGAAAAGAATGCACGCAGGAAGACATGGAAAAAGAAATACAACAATCTGAGATGTTACCTAAAGAGAACATTAGAGCTTACAATCAAAGGATAATTGAAGCAGTCTCTGGAATCAGAAACAATGGTGGAGAAATATTAGAAGAAGATATAATGGACAAGTTGCTAACTACTTTAACATCAGACTATGACAACAAGATCAGTATTCTAGAGGAAACCATGCAATTCTCACAAGACTTCAAGAGAGAGACCTTGATCAGTAAAATATCTGCATATGAGATATCAAGATTGAAGACTGAACCTAAAAGTGAAACTGCTTTCAAAGCCTTAGTCCATGGTAAGAAATCCTTACAAATTTCTAGTCATAATGAGAAAGAAGAAGTTGATGAAGAACTAGAAGAAATCATTGCTATGATTGCTAGAAGAGAAAAGAAAGGTAAAGGAAAATATGAAGGACAGCTTCCATTCAAATGTTTTTCATGTAACAAGATTGGTCACTTTGCATCTAAGTGTCCCACAAGAGTGAAGAAGTTCATATCTGATTACAAACTCAAATATAAGAAGGAATGCTATCATGCTAAAGAAGGTGTGACTGATGAAGATTCAGGAGAAGATGAGATTAGATTCGTTTCCCTTAGAGACATGGAAAGTTTGATTGAGGAAATGGACATTGAAGATGAAAAGGAAGAACAAGAGCTAGTACTAATTTCCAAAGTAGACATTAGAACCGATTGGATCATTGACAGTGGATGCTCCCATCAAATGATAGGTGACAAAGACAAATTTGTTTAGTTGGAAAACTACAAAGGTGGTATGGTTAGATTTGGAGATAACACTCCAAAACCTATCATAGGCAGAGGTTCTATCACTTTGGATGGAAAGAACAAGACAAATGATGTTCTATATGTTGATGGATTACATCATAACTTGTTGAGTGTTGGACAACTACTTGACAAGGGTTATCATTTGGAGTTCAAAGAAAACAAGTGCATCATTAACAACAAGGATGGAGACATGATTGCATCAGGCTCTAAAACAAAAGGTAATGTTTTTCAGCTCAATTCTGATGTAATTTGTTTTGTTGCAAAGGTAGATGACAATTGGCTATGGCACAAGAGACTATGTCATATCAATTTTGATAACATAGTAAAGATCAGTAATGTCAAGGTAGTTAGAGACCTACTGAGTATTTCAAGACTAGTTGACATAGTATGCAAGGAATGTGTTATGGGTAAGCATGTAAGGAGTTCCTTCAGAAGCAAGAAAAACTCAGCTGAAAACAAATTGGACCTAGTGCATACAGTTTTGTGTGGTCCTACCCAAACAAGATCATACTACAAAGAAAGGTATTTCATTTTGTTTTTTGATGATTTTTCTAGGATGATGTGGGTTGCATTCTTAAAGGAGAAGTCTAAAGCCTTTGAGAAGTTTAAAATATTCAAAGCTAAATTTGAGAATGAATCCAGATTAAAAATAAAATGTCAGAGATCAGATAGAGGAGGAGAGTTCACCTTTGACTAGTTTTATGATTATTGTGAAGAACATGGTATTAAAAGATAGTTAAGTGCACCTAGAACCCCTCAGCAGAATGGGATTGTAGAAAGGAGGAACATCATCAAACTTGATACATCACACACTATGATGATTGAAGGAAAAGTTGCGCACACCTATTGGAGAGATGCAGTGAACATAGCAATATATACTATCAACAGAACTCAATTGAGGCCAGGCACAGATAAGACATCCTATGAACTTTGGTTTGCCAATGTACCTATAGTAAACTATTTTAGAATCTTTGGTAGCAAGTGCTACATCAAGAGAGATGATGGTGATGGTAATTTTGATGCCAGAAGTGATGAAGGTATTTTCCTTGGTTATTCTACTAAAATCAAAGCATATAGATGTTTCAATTTGAGATTAAAGAAGATAATTGAAAGAACGCATGTTAAGATTGATGAAAATTTTATAGTTCAAGAGAGGTACTATGAATATGCACCTATGATTGAAGATGAACCCAGACCTAGCAGTAAAGATACTATTATTGAAGAAATGTTTGATTGCATTGATGTCTCATGCAATGACCCTGAATCAAGCA
>MU226329.1:297379-313325 GCA_018584345.1 Thuja plicata
GATTGCATTGATGTCTCATGCAATGACCCTGAATCAAGCAGAGAAGAATCACAGATTACAGAAGAAGAAGACACACCTAAGGTTCCAAAATTTACATCTAGATACCACTCTAAAGATGATATCATTGAAGATTAGAGCAGTAGTGTTTTGACCAGATCTAAAGAAAAAGGTTTAGCAATAGATGAGGAGGTATGTTTACTTTCACATATTGAACCCTTAAGTGTTGAAGATGCTTGTAATGATTCTGATTGGAAGAATGCAATGAAAGAATAATTGGATAGGATAATTGAAAATGATACATGGGAATTGGTCCCGAGACCCAGTGACAAAAATGTGATTGGAACAAAGTGGGTATTCAGAAACAAGATGAATGAGGATGGTACAGTAGTAAGAAAAAAAGGAAGATTGGTATGCAAGGGATATGCGCAGAGAGAAGGAATAGACTACATTGATACATTTTCCCCTGTGAGTAGATGAGAAGCCATTAAGTTGTTTTTGGCATACGCAGCATTCAAAGACTTTAAAGTTTATCAAATGGATGTAAAATCATCTTTTCTGAATGGTGATTTGAATGAAGAAGTCTACATTGAACAACCTGAAGGATTTAGTCTTTCAGATGAACCAGACATGGTATGCAAATTGAAGAAAGAACTCTATGGTCTTAAAATGGCCCCAAAAGCTTGGTATGAGAGACTTGATGGTTATCTCACCAAGATTGGATTCAAGAAAGGAGCAGTAGATTATAACCTATTCATAAGGGAGACATCTGATGGATTACTATTAGTTGCCATATTTGTTGATGACATTATATTTGGAGGAAATGACAAGCTCAGTACAACATTTGCAAAAGAAATGCAGAATGAATTTGAAATGAGTATGATTGGTCCTATAAAATACTTTTTGGGACTGAATGTAAAATGAACAGATAAAGGTATATTCATTAATCAGTCAAAATATGTGAAGGAAATATTGAAGACCATCCATATGGAGGACTATAAGCCAGTATGCACTCCCATGATAACAGGAAGCAAGCTATCAAAGGATGATGATTCCACAATAGTTGATAAAACATTGTACAAATCTATGATTGGTAAACTCATTATCTAACTTAATCTAGACCTGACATATCTAATGCAGTTGGCATTGTTGGAAGATTTGCAGCTGAACCCAAGCAGAGTCACCTAATGGCAGTCAAGAGGATATTCAGATATCTAAAGGGAACTATAAACTATGGTTTATGGTATCCTAAATCAGAGAATATAAAGCTTCATGTGTATACAGATGCAGATTGGGTAGGATGTATTGATGACAGGAAGAGCACTTTAGGAGGAGCAGTATTCCTTAGAGACAGGTTGGTTTCTTGGATAAGCAAGAAGCAAAACTATATTTCTTATTCAACAAAAGAATCTGAATGGACCAATGGGACCATCGAGATCAGTATGGACCAATTCAAAAATTTCCTCTGATATATGTGTTTTACTCTTGAAACTAGACTTAGTCATATTTCCTAGTTAACATTGTTTACACATAGCATTTGCAGGTTTCTTTAACTTAGGTAGCCCTCTAACTTTTTTTAATTTACTTATGCTCACCAAGTTATCAAAGTTCACATGACACAACCTCTTATGCCATAAGCAAACATCATTGTACTATGCAAAAAAACATGTTTCTTTAGATAAATCCAGATAAAATAAGTAACCTTTACTCTAATCACCACTTCCAACTAATTCTCTAGTAGAATCATAGATCTTGTCATGCCCAAAACTAGGGCAAAACACACATACAATTTTTTTTTTAAATGCAAGTGTAAACCACTAACAGGGATGTATATAAGGTGATGTGATATCACGGTAAGGGTAGTCTTCAAATTGCAAGCTATATGCATAATTTGAATTAGGGTCACACCACACACATATGCAGAATTAGAGCATCAACTAGTAATACGGGTTACGTGAACACCTGGGTCAGGTTGGTCTAACTCTGGTTTCATGTCTTAATCTATGTATAGTATCATGATTATATTCTATTGTTAAGAGTCATATGTTGAATTAGATTTCTCTGGTAATCACTTAATTTCTAACCTTGGTTACAACTTATTCGTTAAATTCTAGTCCCAATTTTATTTTGACCATTAACCACTAGTTTAAAATTCAATAATCAAAACCTAATCTAATCCTTATCCTTCTAACAACAATTAACTCTCCCTTACAAATTTCCATGCAACTATAGTATTTAAAATTCCTTAATATAATATTAAATTAATCTCAAATAGAAAGTTTACATAGACCTTTAACCTCTTGAAACACATAGGCAACATACTTCAATTTATCGTACTTAAATTAAATTAACATCTATCTATATTTTTCTTTTACATAAAAACTACATCTATTAATCAATAATTAACTACATAATTAAATAAACTATATCTAAATGAATTTACATGATTATAATTAAATAATGAGGAATTACATCCATAACGTATAGTCATTCTATATATTTTACACACAAACTAAGGTTTTAAATCTAGTAATTAAACTACACAAATTAAATAGAAAGTATATCTATTAGATGAGGCCATTTAATTTAAATAACCTAAATTAGAATTAAATCTATTTACTAACTTAATCTATCTACATATAATAATCCATTTTTAATTATGTTCCCAAAGGATAGAATATAATATTATTTAAATAAAATGTACAATACTAAACTAAGTTAATTATCTTATAAAATCTATTAATTATCAAAAAACTAGCTATAACTACCTATAACTAACTATAATTTAGCCTACCTATCTACTAGAAACCTATCACCTATCACCTATCACTTCCCAAATGTCACAACCTATCCCCATCCCCCATGGCCCACTTGCCAAGTGGGTGGGGGAGGGGTGTGAATTCCCATACCTCCTCAAAACTTGCAAATTTGCTATGGAGAAGAGCCTTGCAAGAATTCACATGAAACCAAAATGGTGGGGGCCATAGCAAGTCTTCCTTCCAAGTGCATAAAGCAAGGACAAGGTGGATGTTAACATGGGAATTTGCATGGAGAGGGGATTAGGTGGTAGTAAAACCCAGAACATAGAAGCATGTGAAATCCTAGTGGTTGAGGTGGGACCCTTAGCCTTATCCCCCAAGTTTATCTATGTTAAAAATTCTTTTGACCAAGGAATATACTAAACATAATGTCAACTCATTCTGCAACTAATGGGGGGAATTTATTTCCTTGGGTAGTGATTTATTACATGCAGCCCTCCCCAAAATTTTGCATGGGAGAAAGGAGAAGTAAGAGGAAAAGTTCTAGTGGGGCCCATGAGGATGGGTGAGAAGAATTAAGCCTTCCCAATAAAGGTTATTCATTAGTATTAAGAGGGTAACTAAAAGGGATGTTTAGGGGGGGTAATAAAGGGGAATTAGGGAGGGGATCTTTTATAGAATATTCTTTGTGTAAGGGGAGGGAATTAAATCCCTGTCCATACATTTTCCAGAGAGCTTTATGTTCTATATTCTGAAAAATGACATGGTAGGTTTTTGGTTGTATTTTCTACATATAGACATTATTGAAATCCCTTATTTTTTGTAGATTCATGGAAGAATTTGATTGTTTTATTTTTTGTTTGCCAAACATTATGCAACTAGAATTTGATCACTATTATTAGGTGATTGTTTTCATTATTATATAAATCTCTTTGACTTACTATAGTTAGTAAGCTAATCTCTTCCTTTTAAGGGTTGGAAATGAAATGGTCTTGAAGATGAAGTATTGATCTAATTAAGATAAAATTTCAGAATTTCAAAGGAAGCATGTAATGTTCGTGACTTGAAAATTTAAAATCACATACAATAGAGGTTCCAAGATTTAATAATTCACAAGGTTTACATATTATGAAAATTATTATAAGGGAATGAGAGCTTTTCTCATTTTTCTCAACAAGCTTACAAAATAAACTTTACAACACTTAATAAAAATTATCCTCAATCACAAGGAGTAATCATGCAACCACAAAATTGCTCTTTCTCAACAATACCAAAAAGAAGACTTCTTCCAAACTTTTTCACATCCAACTTGATTTCATAAACCTACAATAAAACATGAAGGGAACCATGGGAGATCACTCCCAACTAAGGCCTCAAAGAGACCACCCCTGAGATTAGAGAACCAAGACTAAACAAGGTAGCACATTATAATTTTCACAACTAACACAAGTACACAACAATTTACTCCCAACCAAGTTTTCACAAATGGGCTTTTCAAACCCATTGAAGTAGGGTGAAGGTTGGGTTTTCCAAGTAGGAGAATGCCATTGCATTCAAATTTCTCAAAAAGAGTTTTCTCACGTGCCTTTCCAAGGATAAAATTGGTGTTTCTTATATATACACATTTGGTCATTTCTATGCCAAAACAATATTTACAACATGGCTTCATGGAGCCCATACTCCATGAATTTATCCCTTTTCTCCAAGAGAAGAGACTCTCACTACAATGGAGAGCCCAACTAACCCCTTCACCCAAGGCCACTTCTTCCCTTCTCAAAGGGTGAGTAATTCCTTAAACTCCCATGAACAATACTCCCAAATCCAAAAGAGAAAGAGATGAAACAAAATTCAAATGCATCCCAAGCCCAACACATAACATCAACATCTACATACAATAACACTTTACAAGATTACATAAATGAAGCCATACAAGATTTACATATTCAATCAAACAATATCATGCAAAACTTAAGTAGAAGAGTATTCCTCCACGACAAGAATCCACCAACCTTGGTCCAAGAAAAATGACAAGAATGTGGTTGAAAAGAATCCCTTATCATTTTTCCTTTTCTTCCTCCAAACCTAGTTGTCTCCAAAATTGGAGAGTGGGTGAACACTCACTAAGTTTCACCAAATCTTCTAAAAAGACCCCTAGAAGAGTACTCAAGATTTAGCAATTACTGAGACATGCCCTCTAGTCCTTTTTCCTTACCTCTTGTCTCCCCTCTTAATTATGAGTTTAGTAAGGAGTGTGGGACAAGTTAATGCATATGGCCATCTTCATTTTCGCCACTTTTGAAAGGTAGGCATTTAGAGAGCCATAATGGTGATCTAGGTTTACTCCATAGGTAAAAAATATCCCTAACCCAAAGTACCCCCTTAGGGTTAACTAATTTTGGCCAAAAATACACTCTAGGGTCACTTTTGAGCCTTCTAAAGTACCCCTAAAATTTAAATCCGAGTTCCAACTTGATGTGATCCCTACAAGACATCTATATGCAAGTGGAATTAATATAACATCCTATAAGGTTTGGTGATTCTTTCCCAAGCCCTAATTTGACATATCACCATCCACGTGGATAACACAAGTGTCAAGTGACACCAAGACAAAATACACATCACATTCACATTGACATGTTCAAACAACAACATGAGTTTTAAACTATTAACACACATTCAGATTACGTTTACAAAAAGGATCACATTATAATGAGGTTTCAAGCCCTTATTGGATTAAACCTTGGCTTACTCAATTTACATGTGTTTAGCCCTGATTCTCTGAATAATTACATGGTTCTCTTTCCTGCACACTAAACTCGAGCATCAGTAGTCCAAGATAACAAAATCACATGCAATATACATTTTCAATTTATAATTAGCAACATCAATCAATAGCAGAATTAAATTCCTAATTGCAATTTTCATACAGAAATATTTAAAACATAATAATTTCATAATCATCATGACATAACATCCATGAAATAATCAAGTCTAATCATGATTCGATCTTCTCATCAATTCACTTATCTAAACATATATAATCAAAATCAACCATCTATTCTAGGTCTAATCCATATCAAAATGTAATCCACACAATATAATCATCATCATAACATAATATCTCAAGTCTCTATTAGGATAATCATAATGTATTTCAATGTATCAAAACATAAAGTATCAAAGTGTGATCGAGTAGTAAAGCTGTGATGGGTCGGGGTGAGGCTTCACATGCTCCCCCACTAGGCGAAACTTCCTCCTAGAGTTCATCAAAAAGATATGGGTACTGAGATATCATCTACGCTGCATCCTCCCATGAAGCTATGACCTCATTGTAACAATCCCACTGGACCCTAACCTGGTCCATCTCTTGGTCTCGGAGTACAAGGGTCCGTTGGGCTATAATACGAATAGGCTCCAGTGCTAGCTGTCTATCTGACTCCACCTTTAAGGTATCCCAATCTATAACGTGAGACTCATCATAAATATATTTCCATAGCACAGATACATGAAACACATCGTGGATGTGTGATAGGCTGGGTGGCAAGGCTAGATGGTAGGAAACTGGTCCTATCCTCTCCAATATCTCAAAAGGTCCAACAAAGTGAGGTGCTAACTTAGAGCCCTTTCCAAAATGGATTGGACTCTTATGTGGGCGCACTGTCAAAAAGACCCTATCTCCAACTAGATACTCATGATCAACCCACTTTGCATATACATACATCTTCTATCGGTCCTAAGCCTCTCTAAGATGCTGTCTAATCAATACTACCTGCTGCTCCATATCCTTGACCAACTGGGGTCCAATAGATACTCTATCCTCAATCCTGTCCCAACTCAAGGGAGTCTTGCAAGGCCTACCATACAATGCCTAATATGGTAGCATACCTATAGAAGAATGGTGCCCATTATTATAGGTGAACTCAACCAGATGTAGGTATTCCTCCCACTTGACCTGATGGTCCATCACATACATACATAACATATCCTCTAACACCTGGTTAACCCTCTCTGTCTGCCCATCTGTCTAAGGGTGATACACTATACTGAAATTCATTCTAATACCCAACGCTGCCTGTAACTCTCTCCAAAAAGATGATGTTAACAAGGAGTCTCTATCAAAGATGATCTTATAGGGAATTCCATGAAGTTTGACAATATCCCGCAAAAAGACCTGAGCTATGTCTCATGCTATGAATGTAGTATACACAGGTGAGAAGTGGGAAACCTTGGTCAACGTGTCAAATGTCACCAAGATAGCATCATGGCAGTGAGAAGACATAAGGAGACCAATAATGAAGTCCATAGATATAGCATCCCACTTCCACTTGACAATCTCATGTGGCTGTAGGAGCCCACCTGGATGACTGTGCTCTGCCTTCACTCTCTGGCACTATAGACACCTAGCAACTATGCTAGCAATTCGTAACCTCATGCTCGGCCAATGATATAACTATTTGAGATTGGCATGCAACTTCTTGACTCCTAGATGAGCCACATAAGGTGCTCTATGAGCCTCAAGCACAATAAAATCTTGCAAGTTCCCCCTAGAAGGTACATAGATGCGTCCCCTATAACGTAGAAGTCCATCAGAATCTAAAGAATACTCTGCAAATCTCCCCTCGAGGGGTCTCTGAGAATGGATAAGCTGACAAACCTCCACATATAATCCATCCTCTAGCAAGTGATGCAAATTTTTCTCCCTCAAATCTGTACTAGAAGTCATAGATGAGAGCTCATGTCACCTCCTACTCAAGGCATCTACAACTAAATTCTCCTTCCCCTTGATGTAATGAACATCAAAATCATACTCACACAAAAACTCCATCCATCTCCTCTACCTAGCATTAAGATTAGGCTATGTAAACATATACTGTAGGATTTGGTGATCTGAATGAAGCTCAAATCGGTGACCTAGAAGGAAATGTCACCATCTCACTAAGGCATGAACCACCGCTGCAAGTTCTAGGTCATGAGTGGGGTAATTAAGCTCATGAGTCTTTAGCTTTCTAGACTCGAAAGCTATAGGATGACCCTCCTACATAAGGACTGCTCCTAAACCATCCAATGAAGTATCAGTACATACAACAAAATCTATCAAAGGATCTAACACTGTTAAAATATGTGCACTAGTGAGGGATCTCTTGAGCTCCTGGAAAGCTCTCTCACACTTCTTTGTCCATTCATACTTCTTCTCTTTTCTCTGAAGGGAGGTGATGGGATGAGCTACTCTAGAAAATCCTACCATGAAGCGTCTGTAATATCCTACTAAGCCCATAAAAAGTCTAACCTCCATGACACTGGTGGGTGCTGGCCAATCCATAATGGCTCTAATCTTTGATGGGTCTACAGAGATCCCATTGTTGGATATAAAATGGCCAAGATAATGCACCTTGGGTCTAAAGAAGGCACATTTTGACAAGCTTCTGTATAATTGATTCTCTCTCAAACACTGTAGAACCTATCTCAGATGCTCCTCATGCTCCTCCTGATTGCAAGAATATGTCAGAATATCATCAAGGAACACTACCACAAATCTATCCAAGAATGTACAAAATACTCCATTCATGAGGCTCATGAACATAGCTAGAGCATTCATGAGGCCAAATGGTACTACTATGAACTCATAGTGACCATACCTCATGCAAAAGGAAGTCTTGTGGATATCACTTTCCACAATCCGTAACTGATGGTACCCCAACTTCAGATCTATCTTTGAGAACACTCGGGCACACTGCAATTGATCAAACAAATCATCAATCCTAGGAAGTTGGTATCGGTTCTTAATTTTCACTTTATTCAACTGCCAATAATCAATGCACAATCTAAGTGATCCATCCTTCTTCTTCACAAGAATTACTGGTGCACCCCAAGGTGATACACTAGGTCAGATATGCCCTTTCTCCAAGAGCTCTTCTAACTGAATCTTGAGCTCATTGAGCTCATGTGTGGTCATCCTATACCGTGCTCTAGATATTGGCTTGGCTCCTAGTACAAGATCTATGTGAAAATCAACTACCCTAGGTGGAGGCATACCCGATAGCTCAGTAGGAAATACATCTGCAAACTCTTAAAGAATAGGATAATCCTCAAGTGAAGGCTCCCCTCCTGAATCATCCTCTCTATCACTAATGGTGATGGAAAATAACTGACATCCCTTCCGCATGCACTGCCTAAGCTACATAGCAGAAATAATGCGAAGGGATATGGGTCATTGTACCCCAAATATCACCATAAAAGTACCATGATCGTCAACACACTCAACCCTCTTCTGACGATAATCCATCTTGGTGTTGTGGGCATACAGCCAATCCATGCCAAGGACTACATCATAAGAACCTAGAGGGGTAATGCAGAGATCAGTCATCGTGATTAAGTATCCAATATGAATCTGACAACTGGGAACTAAGGAACTAACAGACACCCTAGCTCGTGAAGCTAACTCAACCTCCCAACCGACATCCTATCTAAGTACCACCAGCTCACAACACTCCACTACATAGGGAGATATAAAGGATTCTATAGCTCCTAAATCAAATAAGATAGAAACACTGATACCCTAAATCATACTTGTGGCCTCTATGACCGTGGCCTAGTGCTCGGCCTGGCGGTTATCAACCACTGTAAACACTCTATGAGATCTACCCATATCTCCAACTGTAGGTTCTGAAGTAACTCCTCTCTGACCAATGGTTGATTGTCCCTGTGGGCACCCTCTCTCTAAATGACTCATGCCACCGCAAGTCTAACATGGTCCTTGGGTCTAAATCTGCACTCCCTGTGTCCTAGGCTGCTGTGACCCTACAGTCCTACTAAAACCACTATATCCACCCCTATAGGATTGCTGAGTCCTAGCTGGCTGTGCCTGAGGGGTCTGTGTCCTCTGATCTTGTCTAGGGCCCTGAGAATCCCACTATTTGGGCTTAGAGCCCTGATAACCCTGTGAATACCTCTATCTAGAATCCTACTAAGATCTCTGCTATTGAGACTGTTGACCCTTAAATAATCCTGCTGAGTGATTCTGTTTCCCTTTCCAAGGGGGTCTCTACTGCCCTCACTATTGGGAAGAGGGGTTTCAGTGCTGGGACTGATCTTGAGATTCCTGTCTAGTATGGATATCCTCCACTACAAGTGCCATCTCAACTGCCCCTCTAAATATGATAGGGAATGCTAGGTGTACTATGCTCTGAAGAGACATATTAAGTCCCTTAATGAAATGGTGAATATGCAATTTTTCATCCTTCATGTAATCAACATATGGAAGGAGCTCAAGAAACTGACTCTCATACTGGGCCACTATGAGGCCTCTCAACTGGAGATCATGGAACTCCTCTATCTGTCTCTGTCTGAAATGCTCAGAGAGATGCCTCTCTCAAAAATGGGCCACAAAAGTCTCCCAAGTGAGCATGTCAATACTCAGTCCACCTATGGACACCTCCTGCTCCCACCAAGTGGAATCCTTCTCCCGTAGGAGATGGACTACAAGTCATGCCTTTAGATTACTCCCATAAGGGCGTAATCCAAAACATCACTATAAACTCTATAACCAGGCCTTTGCTACTGACCCATCTGAGGATCCCAAAAAAAAGGGTGGCTAGAGTCGTAATAACTCTCATATCTCATCTCCAACATCTCTAGGGGGTCTCTCCCTAGCATGTATCTCATGCTCACATGGTAGTACAATCTGATGAACTGAATCACCCTCCTAATCATCATGACCCTCAACAGACCTAGGTGGGGGGACTCCTACTTCTCTCTCTACTAACTGCTGTATCATTTTTTGAAATATGTGCTTCCCTTTCTGGAATCTCTTGCTAAACTATGGGTGGTAGTCTCTGCTAAATTACCCCAATCAGATTCTGGAGAACATACAAACTATCTTGGTTAGGGTTCGATGGTGGTGGAGGTGGTGGTGGAGGTGGTGGATCCTCCTATCTTGCCCCCGCATGGGGAGCTCTACAACCTCTACCTTGTTAGTTATTCTTGGTGACCATAGGCATCCTACACAATGATTAAAGTTTGAATGAGTTGAAATGTAATGGGTCAGGCTCCTAGTGTTGAAACATGGCTTTGATACCAAAATGTCATGCCCAAAACTAGGGCAAAACACACATACAAATTTTTTTTTAAATGCAAGTGTAAACCACTAACAGGGATGTATATGAGGTGATGTGATATCATGGTAAGGGTAGTCTTTGAATTGCAAGGTATATGCATAATTTGAATTAGGGTCACACCACACACAGATGCAAAATTAGAGCATTAACTAGTCATACGGGTTACGTGAACACCTGGGTCAGGTTGGTCTAACTTTGGTTTCATGTCTTAATCTATGTATAGTATCATGATGATAGTCTATTATTAAGAGTCATATGTTGAATTAGATTGCTCTGGTAATCACTTAATTTCTAACCTTGGTTACAACCTATTCATTAAATTCTAGTCTCAATTTTCTTTCGACCATTAACCACTAGTTTAAAATTTAATAATCAAAACCTAATCTAATCCTTATCCTTCTAACAATAATTAACTCTCCCTTACAAATTTTCATGCAATTATAGTCTTTAAAATTCCTTAATGGAATATTAAATTAATCTCAAATAGAAATTTTACATAGACCTCTAACCTCTTGAAACACATAGGCAACATACTTGAATTTATCGTAATTAAATTAAATTAACATCCATCTATATTTTTCTTTTACATAAAAACTACATCCATTAATCAATAATTAACTACATAATTAAATAAACTATATCTAAACGAATTTACATGATTAGAATTAAACAATGAGGAATTACATCCATAACGTATAGCCATTCTATATATTTTACACACAAACTAAATTTTTAAATCTAGTTTTTAAACTACACAAATTAAATAGAAAGTATATCTATTAGATGAGGCCACTTAATTTAAATAACCTAAATTAGAATTAAATCTATTTACTAACTTAATCTATCTACATATAATAATCCATTTTTAATTATGTTCCCAAAGGATAGAATATAATATTATTTAAATAAAATGTACAGTACTAAACTAAGTTAATTATGTTATAAAATCTATTAATTATCAGTAAACTAGCTATAACTACCTATAACTAACTATATTTTAGCCTACCTATCTACTAGAAACCTATCACCTATCACCTATCACTTCCCAAATGTCACAACCTATCCCCATCCCCCATGGCCCACTTGCCAAGTGGGTGGGAGAGGGGTGTGAATTCCCATACCTCCTCAAAACTTGTAAATTTTCTATGGAGAAGAGCCTTGCAAGAATTTGCATGAAACCACAATGGTGGGGGCCACAACAAGACTTCCTTCCAAGTGCATAAAGAAAGGACAAGGTGGATGTTAAAATGGGAATTTGCATGGAGAGGGGATTAGGTGGCAGAAAAACCTAGGACATAGAAGCATGTGAAATCCTAGTGGTTGAGGTGGGACCCTTAGCCTTATCCCCCAAGTTTATCTATGTTAAAAATTCTTTTGACCAAGGAGTATACTAAAGATAATGTCAACTCATTCTGCAACTAATGGGGGGAATTTATTTCCTTGGGTAGTGATTTATTACATGTCATCCCTCCCCAAAATTTTGCATGGGAGCAAGGAGAGGTAAGAAGAAAAGTTCTGGTGGGGTCCACGAGCATGGGTGAGAAGAATTAAGCCTTCCCAATAAAGGTTATTCATTAGTATTAAGAGGGTAACTAAAAGGAATGTTTAGGGGGCATAATAAAGGGGAATTAGGGAGGGGATCTTTTATAGAATATTCTCTGTGTAAGGGGAGGGAATTAAATCCCTCCCCATACATTTTCCAGAGAGCTTTATGCTCTATATTCTTGAAAATGACATGGTAGGTTTTCGGTTGTATTTTCTACATATAGACATTATTGAATTCCCTTTTTTTGGTTTTATTTTCTACGTATAGACATTATTGAATTTGATTGTTTTATTTTTTGTTTGCCAAACATTATGCAACTAGAATTTGATCACTATTATTAGGTGATTGTTTTCATTATTATATAAATCTCTTTGACTTACTATAGTTAGTAAGCTAATCTCTTCCTTTTAAGGGTTGGAAATGCAATGATCTTGAAGATGAAGTATTGATCTAATTAAGATAAAATTTTAGAATTTCAAATGAAGCATGTAATGTTCTTGACTTGAAAATTTAAAATCACATACAATAGAGGTTCCAAGATTTAACAATTCACAAGGTTTACATACTATGAAAATTATTACAAGGGAATGAGAGCTTTTCTTATTTTTCTGAACAAGCTTACAAAATGAACTTTACAACACTTAATAAAAATGATCCTCAATCACAAGGAGTAATCATGCAACCACAAAGTTTCTCTTTCTCAACAATACCAAAAAGAAGACTTCTTCCAAAATTTTCCACATCCAACTTGATATCAAAAACCTGCAATAAAACATGAAGGGAACCATGGGAGCTCACCTTCCAACCAAGGCCTCAAAGAGACCACCCCCAAGATTGGAAAACCAAGACTAAACAAGGTAGCACATTATAATTTTCACAACTAACACAAGTGCACAACAATTTACTCCCAACCAAGGTTTCATAAATGGGCTTTTCAAACCCATTGAAGTAGGGTGAAGATGGGATTTTCTAAGGAGGAGAATTCTATTTCATTCAAATTTATCAACAAGAGTTTTCTCCCATGCCTTTCCAAGGATAAAATTGGTGTTTCTTCCATATAAACATTTGGTTATTTCTATGCCAAAATAATATTTACAACATGGATTCACGGAGCCCATACTCCATGAATTTATCCCTCTTCTCCAAGAGAAGAGACTCCCACTACAATGGAGAGCCCAACTAACCCCTTCACCCAAGGCCACTTCTTCCCTTCCCAAAGGGTGAGTAATTCCTTAAACTCCCATGAACAATACTCCCAAATCCAAAAGAGAAAGTGATGAAACAAAATTGAAATGCATCCCAAGCCCAACACATAACATCAACATCTACATACAACAACACTTTACAAGATTACATAAATGAAGCCATACAAG
Source organism: Thuja plicata (assembly GCA_018584345.1). NCBI lineage: Eukaryota > Viridiplantae > Streptophyta > Pinopsida > Cupressales > Cupressaceae > Thuja > Thuja plicata. The sequence goes on from MU226329.1 coordinate 311,169, forward strand.
ATTTACATATTCATTCAAAAAATATCATGCAAAGCTTAAGTGTAAGAGAATTCCTCCATGGCAAGAATCCACCAACCTTAGTCCAAGAAAAATGGCAAGAATGTGGTTGAAAAGAAGCCCTTATCCCTTTTCCTTTTCTTCCTCCAAACCTAGTTGTCTCCAAAATTGGAGAGTGGGTTAACACTGACTAAGTTTCACCAAATCCTCTAAAAAGACCCCTAGAAGTGTACTCAAGACTTTGAAATTAATGAGACATTCCCTCTAGTCCTTTTTCCTTACCTCTTGTCTCCCCTCTTAATTGTGAGTTTAGTAAGGAGTGTAGGACAAGTTAATGCATGTGGCCATCTTTATTTTTTCCACTTTTGAAAGGTAGGTATTTGGAGAGCCATAATGGTGATCTAGGTTTACTCCATAGGTAAAAACTATCCCTAACCCAAAGTAACCCCTTAGATATAACTAATTTTAGCCAAAAATACACTCTAGGGTCACTTTTCACCCTTCCAAAGTACCCCTAAAATTCAAATCTGAGTTCCAACTTGATGTGATCCCTAAAAGACATCTATTTACAAGTGAGATTAATATAACATCCTATAAGGTTTGGTGATTCTTTTCCAAGCCCTAATTTGACATGTCACCATCCACATGGACAATACAAGTGTCAAGTGACACCAAGACAAAATACACATCACATTCACATTGACATGTTCAAACAACAACATGAGTTTTAAATTATTAACACACATTCAGATTATATTTACAACAAGGATCACATTACAATGAGGTTTCAATCCCTTATTGGATTAAACCTTGGCTTACTTAATTTACATGGGTTTAGCCCTGATTCTCCAAATAATTCCATGGTTCTCTTTCCTGCACACTAAACTCGAGCATCAGTAGTCCAAGATAATAAAATCACATGCAATATACATTTTCAATTTATAATTAGCAACATCAATCAATAGATGAATTAAATTTCTAATTGCAATTTTCATACAGAAATATTTAAAACATAATAATTGCATAATCATCATGACATAACATCCATGAAATAATAAAGTCTAATCATTATTCAATCTTCTCATCGATTCACTTATCTAAACATATATAATCAAAATCAGCCATCTGTTCTAGGTCTAGTCCATATCAAAATGTAATCCACACAATATAATCATTATCATAACATAATATCTCGAGTCTCTATCAGGATAATCATAATGTATATCAATGTATCAAAACATAAAGTATCAAAGTGTGATCGAGTAGTAAAGCTGTGATGGGTCGGGGTGAGGCCTCACAGATCTTTTCTTTTCTATGATGGAATTCAACTTCATAACAAGAAGTGTTCAGCTATGCAACACTCAGAAAATTGTATTTAAGATCATCAACCCAATACACATCATCACATCTAATTTTGTCAATCAGGTTAATCAATCCTTTACCTTTGATACGACATGGTGCATCATTACCATATTTTAGATATCCTCATTTGGATTGGTTTAGGTTTTCAAACTTCTCTTTGTCACCAGTCATATGATGGGAACAACCACTATCAATGATCCAATGATCACTCTTGCTCATATAAGAGATTAATGCAGTTTTCTCATCATCATCAGAATCTTCTTTCATTGCAACATAAACAACTTCTATATCATTGTCATCAGAATTGTCAATATCATTGTCAGAAGTTTCTTTAGCAATATAACAAGATTTATTACCTTTGTCTTTGTAGTCTTTATTTTTCCTAAAGTCTCAGTCATCATTTCTGTCTTTGTATTCCTTGTATTTGTAGTCCTTTCTTTCATCTTTTTCATTCTTATCAGGACATCTAGTAGCTATATGACCAACTTTATTGCATGAAAAACAAATAATAGGAAGTTTACCTTTGTATTTTCCTTTTCCTCTGGATAGTGTTTTTTCCATAAGTGCTTCAAGTTCTTCAAGATCATCATCAGAAGTGTCACTGCCACTGTTCAGATGTTTCTTTCCTTTCTTAGATTTATTGAGAACCAATTGTGATCTAAAAGCAGAATAATCCCTTGTGGATTATAGTTATCATAATTTGACATTTCAAATGCAGTGAGTCTGCCTATCAGATTTTCCAGATTTAGATTATTGTTAGGAGTACATCTCAATTCTTGAATTGTAGAAACTCTAATA
>MU226329.1:314044-332020 GCA_018584345.1 Thuja plicata
GGAAACCCAATATGGGAAAAACCACCAGTAACATGCTACCAAGTTTTCACTCTTCTGAAGTGAGCTCTGTGAGGAGCCAACCCTGTTAAAGGTTACAATAACACACTGTTAGGTGTGACTTGGTTAATGGATTTAATCACCCTATTAGGAGAGGCCTTGTTAGAGGACTTAGAAAATTCTACCTGAATGTCACCTTGTTAGAGGATTTATACAGATGACTGTTAGGTCAACCTTGTTAAAGGATTTAACTGATACAATGGTTAGAAAGTAATCACCAGTTGTGATTTGATACATACAACTTACTTTACAAATTCATGTCCAATTATAGCTCTAATGTTGACTTATTGGATAGCTTGCATTATCATTTCAACCTTCTGATCTACTTGGAAATCTGTCAAGCAATCATACATGCAATTCTCTGCTTATGTATTCAGCCTTCTCTGCTAGATCATGCTAAACAATAAATCAACTATGCAACTCTTTTGCATACACATCCACTTCACATTTAGTATCACACTTCAGCATCTTGAATGAATAACCACTTGAGGTTATCATATACCTCTTTGTTTAGGTCAGATAAATATTTTGCCACTTAAACAAGATCGTAGATCTTAGGTTAGGTTAGATCCAATGGATCATTCCATCTTTGCATTACATTTACTTCTCCAAAGTAGTCTCTAATTAAATCTTGAAACCATGCATTAATTATAGTTACCCATATATTAAATGACATGGATCAATCTTTAAATAACATTACATATCCCAATAAAATTAGTTAAGTCAGCCAGAGATCTCAAATCTCATCATTAATCCAATTACTGTAAGTCGGCCAACATCACTGTTTCCACTCAACAATTTCAATGGTTCTCAGCATTGAACAACTTTGCTCATCACAAGAAAATTTTCTCAGCACAAAAAACTTTTCTCAACATAAGAAACTTTACTTATCATAAGAAACTTTTCTCGACACAAGAAAAACTTGCTCGGCACAGAACAACCAGAAAAACTATCTTTGAAAGATGAACAACTAATTGCTTTGCCAGAGTGCCAACTGATCAAGTACCCTTTTAATTTCTTTAACTCAACCATTCACTTGGTATTATTTTTAAATATTCTTCATCATCAGTAGATATGGTACTCAAATAGATAGCAATAGTCTCACCAGTTAAGGTTTGAAAGCAATGACAAAATAACAATTCCTTGCATTGTCACTTTCCAACATTTGTATGGTATGAGCTTCTCATATTTGGTCATATAATCATTGTTGACTTGACTGATGACCAACTGCAAGTCTCAAAATACCTTAAGGTTCTTGATTCTCCATTGAATTTCTATCTTTAGACCGATGACCAGTGCTTCATATTCTGCTATGTTGTTTGTGCATGGGAAGTTGAGTCTAAATGAATTTGGAATTGTATCGAGATCTAGAGTGATAAGCACTATCCCTACCCCTGCACTATGGTTCATGCATGACCCATCAAAATAGAGTTTCCATACCTCAATCACTAGTTGTAGTTACATATAGATTCGTCAGGAAAGTTAGAAAAAATAGGTTGATGGTCCTGAATGGGTGCCTCTGCTAGTTGATCCACGATCACTTGCCCTTTGATGGCCTTTATGTCTATGTACTCAATGTCAAACTCACTTAAGATCATTACCCACTTTGCAAGTCATCCGGTGAGCATTTCTTTGCTTAGGAGGTACTTTAAAGATTCAATATGTATGATTAACTTTGTTTGGTGACTCAACATATAATGTCTCAGCTTCTGGGAAGTGAAGACAACTGCAAGGCATGACTTTTCAATTGGCATATAGTTGAGCTCATATCCAACCAATGTTCTGGTTAGATAGTAGATGGCCCTTTCTTTACCTACGTCATCATGTGCCAAGAGTACACCTAATGTTGTCTCCATTGTTGAGATATACAGAAGTAATGGTCTACCTTGGACTGGTGGCACCAATATAGGAGACTTGAGGAGGTAGTCCTTGAATATTTGGAATTCTTTTTCACATTGCTTAGTCCATATGAATTTGACGTCTTTGTGCAGTAGATGTTGGAATGGGTGGCACTTATCTACTAGTTGAGCTATGAAGCACCTAATTGATTGGAGCCTTCCTTGTAACCCTCTTAGTTTCCTCAGGTTCAATGGTGGAGGCATGTCCAATATTGTTTTGACTTTCTCTGGGTCTTCTTTGATGCCTCTATGTGAGACTATGAACCCCAGTAGCTTTCCTACTGTGACACCGAATGCACATTTCTTTGGGTTTAAATAGACTTTGTATTCCTGCATTCTATCAAAGTTTGGTCCCAATACTTGTAGATGATCCTTGCGAAGCATTGACTTGGCTAGTGTGTCATCCACATAGTCTTCCATTGTTTTGTGGATGAGATCATGAAATATTGTTTTCATAGCCCTTTGATATGTTGTGCCCATATTTTTGAGACCAAACGGCATAACGTTCCAACAGTAAGTGCCCCAAGGACATGTGAAAGCTATTTTATGTTGGTCCTCTGGTGCGATCCTTATCTGATTATACCTTGAAAAGAAATCCATGAGTGATAGCATTTGATGTCCAACGGTTAGATCTACTATCATATCAATGTTGGGTAAAAGAAATTCATCTTTGGGACAAGCTATGTTGAGATCCCTAAAGTTTGTGCAAATCCATATTTGACCACTATGCTTTGTAACTGGTACCAAGTTAGATATCCAATTTGCGTATGGTATAGGTCTTATGAATTTATCATCCAGGAGCTTCTTCAACTCTTCCTTTACTAAAAATGAAACATGGATACATCTTCCTTAGCTTCTTTTTGACTAGTTTGGCATTGGGTAGCAATGGGAGATGATGTAGCATGAGTTTTGGATCTAATCCTGGCATATCTGAGTACAACCATGCGAAATTGATCATTCTTGCTTTAAATAAGCTGATAAACTATTCTCTCTCCTTAGGGGTGAGGGATTTTTCCAAGTATATGTTCTTTGGGTTCTTTCATCTCCCAAATTGACTTCCTCTGTTTCTTCTACTAGTAATGCCGATTTCTCCTCTGTCAAGGGGAGGATTTCCTTCTTTCCATCTTCTAGAATTTTAGTGAGGTTTTCGCTAGAAGATACATCTTGTTTTAGCTTTTTATCATTTTTTTGTTCTTTTGTCTCTTGTGGACTGGAAAGAGGAGCCGCCTCCCTAAAATATGCCACTCTATCAAGGTCAATGGCAAAGCCTATCTTGTGATCTCCTGATGACATGCCTTCCCTAAGTCCCATGAAATCAACAATAGCCTCATCATTCTTAAAGACATCTAAATCAGGTGGTCCTTGTTGATCCCACTCTATTAGCTTTGGGTGTAAAAGACAAATACTTTCGTGGTTGTTTGACTCTAGTTGACTGAAAGGGACTATAGATATGGTTCCTACAAAAATGGACTGTGATGTGGATGCACCACTGGAGGAATGATAAATGACATTCTTATCTATGTAGGGTTGTTGGGCAATGGATAGTTGGTCAAATAAGTCTTCTAGGTTTATGATAGTGTTTGATCGAGGGGAATAATCTGGGATTGATGGTTCAGAGTTGTGAAGGGACCTTCACTCATACTTGTGGGAGTCAGTCTTGATAGAATGCTTGTCATATGTCTCACTTCCTTTGTTATCATCAATTTCTATGTGGATGTCTATTCAGTTTGTGTGGGTCCCTCTTCGGCGGGCAACAACTATGCTAGTATGTTGCTTATCAAGACATGTTCTATGTTGTGCCCCCAGTGCATCTCTTCTATTTGTTCTTGGTCGACTTGGATGTCTTGGATCACAAGACTGGTTCTTTTTTGTACATAGCCCAACCCTCTCTTGTTTCTTTGGGTTGGTGGGAGAGACAATTCCATTATGCCTTGTTATCTTTCCCCCAGGCCGGTTGTACCATCATACCTGAATCTTTGTAACATTGTATAACCATTACCATAGTTCAATAGGGGTAGGTTTTGTCGGATTATTTCTTGTGGGTCTTGGTATAACCATGTACTGATATCTTGTTCAAATGGCTTTTCTTCTGCTATGTCTCCCCATCTGAGGAAGGTTATGGGTGGACATATAAATAGAATAGGCTACAGAGTTTCTATTAAAATAGAAGGTTGTGGCATGCCATAAGTTCTCGGGCTCTGAGGCATGTGTGTGATGGTGAAAGCCTTTTCATATCTGTACTCACCACAACCTTTTTTGGTGATGGATATTTTGCCTGCTTTCCATGTGACATCCTTAGGATTTGAAACTGAAGAGGGGATACTTGTGTCTGGGTTAAGGATATTTTTCCTATTGTCCGTGTGACATCCTTAGGATTTGAATCTGAAGAGGATGGGATTCTTGATTCTTGGTTTGAGGGTACCTAGTTATTAGTGCTGATTTGGACAGCATTACAATATTGGAAAGGATTGGGATCTCCCTCTATGATAATTTCCTCTCCCTGGTGTGGGAACTTGATGCATTGATAATACATCAAAGGTACAGCTTGCATTTCATGTATCTAGGGTCTCCCTAGTAGCATTTTGTATCCCAACTCAAGATCTAGGATCTGGAAGGGAGTGTTTTTGACCACTAGACTGATACGGACATGTAGAATGATAATACCTTTAGAGGACCTTTCCTCTTCATTATAAGCTCTGATATTTACCCTTCTTGTGACATCAATGCTAGATTCTAAATATCCCATTTGTTTTAATAACTTTAGAGTATAGATGTTTAACCTAGCTCCACCATCAACAAGGACCCTACGGATAGTGATTTTGTGGACCTAAACCACTAAGTGCAAAAGATCATTATGCAGGGGTATATGCAGCGACACATCATGGTCTGTGAATGTGGCATGTTTTTTAGAAGCTATATGGTTAACCATCATTTGGAATCTCTCGGGTGTTATGTCCCTTGGGACAGCTACATTTTGAAGGGCTTGGTCAAGTGCCAGTTTATGCTGTGGAGATATACGCAATAGGTCAAACATGGAGAACTAGGTAGGTGTGCACTTTAGTTGATCCACTATGCTTGACTATGGATCTAAGTTTGCTTTAGGATTGGAAGATATAGTAGATGAGGATGGTACTCCTTGCAAGATGACTCTGGCGTGATGCATTATTATAGCACATTTTTACCTTGGTCTTTGATAGTAATTGTAGCCACATGGCTATCTAAAAAATTGAGGCAATTGATAACATTATCACTGTTGGCATATGTATAGTTGACTTGTTTTGTCTGTCCACCAGACCCAGAGGCTTTTCCCTTGTTGTGATCATTAAAGGTATCATTGAAGATGGTGTGATTAGTTGTGCCTTTGGTTTGGGTATTTGTCACATTGATGGCCCCTATGTCAATCAGATCTTGGATAGCGTGTTTCAAACAAAAATAGTTAGACATTTTGTGCCCTTTCACCTAATGAAATTAAAAAAATTCTTTGTCATTATACCACCTTGGTTTGTTTGCATCTTGTTCAAATTCCCTAATTTCGAGGAGAGTGATAGTGTTTGATTGTATCAATTTGCATAAAGCTGATTCTATTGACTCTCCTAATGGTGTGAAATCTCATTGTTGGAATTGAAATTGTGGTCTGCATTGATTTTGTTGTTGACTATTTGACACAGTGGCCACTTGTACAAGGGGAGGTTGGTTTTGGGTGTATGCTTGTTGAGTGGGCCTTGTGGGTTTTTGGTTGGCCATAGGTGCACCTTGTAGTGACACCTTGAGTTGCGTGTAGTTGACTATCTTCACATCAATGACACCATCGCTGGTGACATTTTTGTTTTTGTTCCACCACTTAGCTTTGTTCGTTGCATTTTTGTTTGTATTCATTTGTGTTGGATCTACAAGGATTCCTTGTTTGAATAAGTTATGTTCACAGTGAACTCCTCATTCAATGAGTTGTGTGAATTTTGGAGCTAACTATAATTCTGTTGTGAATGACATGTCTAGAATTAGATTGTCAACAAACATGACTATTAGGTCTTGTTTGGGCACATCATATGTTATGTAGTTTTCCGTATTCCTCCATCTTTGTAGGAACTTCACAAAAGACTCTCCATCCTTTTGTTTGATATCACAAAGGACCTTGATGTTGACCTTGTGCTCGTTGTTATGATGGAAGTGAACTATAAAATTTTCAGCCAGTTCACCCTAAGACTGAATTCCATGAGGTAAATGTGAGAACCATTCCATTTCTGGTCTGACCAAGCTTTGTGGAAATAGTTTCATTAAATATGTTTCATCGTGGGTGACTTCGACGCAACTAGAAAAAAACTCTCAGATATTTTCAATAGGGTTGGTATTGCCCCTATATTTATCAAATTTCAGTAACAAGAAGTGATTTGGGAATGGAGACATGTGGAGAGAATGGTCAAAGTGGTATGGGTATAAATCCTCTGTGGTATAGGATTTAGTTTGCCCCTGATTTTGCATATCCATCATTTGGGTTTGAAGGGTTTGCATTTATTGCATTAACATGTTCATTTTATATTGAGGTTGGTGTGTGAGGACTTTCCTTTGTGCAGTAGTGGGTATGAGGCCGTACCTCTGTGTCCCTTGAGTAGGAACATAGGATTTCATCCTGGGGACTTGATATTGATTTCCCACTGAGTGATTTTGAAATGGGGGAACATGAGTAGCCCATGGTGGGTTTTGATGTGTTTGTTGTTGGGATTGGGAATGTTGTGATTGAAACTGGGGTTGATACTGCTGGGGTTAATATTGTTGCTGCTGAGGTTGGGGTTGAAGCTGTGGTTGTTATTGCTGAGGTTGGAAATGAGGTAATTGAAGCTGGGGTTGTTGTTGTAGGGGTTGGTTTTGAGGCAACTGAAGCTGGGGTTGCTATTGCTGGGGTTGGTTTTGAGGCAACTGAAGCTGGGGTTGCTGTTGTGGATGTTGTTTTTGAGGCAACTAAAGTTGGGGTTGTTGTTACAAAGGTTGGAAGGATGTCAGAATGGGAAAAGGTGTAGCCTTGGGCGGGCATTGACCATAAGTCATACCTGCAGAGATGGATCCATGTGGGCATGAGGTGTTGATCCCAAGATTAGTATGAGTTGACTATAGCAACGGCATAGTTTCACAATAGTTGGTGTTTGGTGTGATGGAAGGCATAGCTTGACAGCTTGATTTCCCTGGCCATGTGATCGAAGGTGGGAGCATACTAGTAACCATAGGTGTACTCAGTTGCGAGCTTGTCATGCTTTGAGTGGAAGATGTGCTAGCCTAGTTCATGCCATTGGTTTGACTAGGTATCGTCTGTGTTAATGTGGGTAATACCAATGGTGGAAAGATTTGAGAGACAACAGGTAGTATCTAAGGAGGCTGAGTAGTGTTTTGACCTGTGAGAGGGTTTTCAGGCCATATGGTTGATACACTAAATTCAGTGGGGAGTTTGACTCCCTTCTTTATCAGCATGGCTAAGAAGCATTTGGGATTCCTCTCTACAATAGCGTCAACTACTTGTGTGGAATAACCATCTTTCTCTATATCCTCTAGTTCCTCTTCTGTGACATTTTGGAAAAGAGCTACCCCACGGGGTTGTTCAAGGAACAAAGTAGAAGTGGTATTTATGAAAGGATCATTCTCTAGCTCCATTTCCCAAGAGGGGAATCTATTGATATATGACTCATCAGGTTGTGTTATAGCCTTAGACCTTGTGTAAGGCCCTCCATGAGGTGTTTGAGACATAGTGTGGTCCAGATTTTGGAACTAAAACAAGTGATATAAAGCAAACAAAGAAGAATATCCTTTCTAAGGAAGTCCAAGTTATGTTTTGGACAAGGGTAATTCTAAGGGAAGATTTTGATATATCTTGATCTCAAAGTGGTGATGATGTAAAAAGATAAGATTTGTCAACCTTTGCATTGGACAAAGTCACTTTGATAAAGATGATGATGTTTGATATGATGAGATCGAGGTATTTTGAGTCTGAGCTTTTGAACTACCAATGTTTTTCACAATAATCATTCTTTTTAGAGAAGGGATGATCTTTAATGTTTAGAGATTCATACAATGTTCTTTGCATTTTCCTAGGATAGACACTAGTTTTGGACACCAAATGAAGAGCTCTCTCAAGGTTTTTAGGTTTAAAATAGTTGTAAAATATCTCTGGTCAAGTGCGGAAAAACTCCACCAATTGTAAAGTGTATAGTCAATTGTGGTACATTATCACTGATTGCGGTAATAAACAAGTCAATTGCCACAATAAATAGTTAAACTACACCTGACTTCCTTCAATTGTGGCACAACATGGGAAATTGTGGTAAAAGAGGAACAGTCTCAAAAAAATACTAAAAGCTGGGTATCACTACTTGACAATTTTGATATTTTGGAACAATGCTTCTGATTTGCAAGATAGTTGACGTTGACAACCCTAGACTTTAACACATTTGACTCATTTTGACTGTTTGGATGTTTTGTTTTGCATTTTCAAAAATGAATCAAGGAAACAAGCATGACAGACACTATGTTTTTGAATAATGAAGACTGATAATGTGTATGTTCTACAACTTTTTCAAGCTGCAAGGTTATCACTAGGTCTCAACAATGAACAGTCAAATTAATCTAGGTCAATGACTTCATAATACAATGTTATAGGCCCAATGCTTGAATGTTCGTTAGCTCACACAGTAATTGTCACACTACTAGGAAATGAAGGTCCATGATGTAGGTGCATGTGTTTTTGTCATTTCTAGGTATTATTTTCGTGGAGTGAAGATCTCTTTCACTACACAAATACAGTGGGACACATATGTTGGGAATCTTTGGGGGAAATTCTGCAACCCCTTGCACTAAAATAAGGTACCTGTTTGGAGGTAAATCGGGTTGGCCTCTAATTAACAAGGTTATAGTAAGGGTCTGTGGCATCTATCCAATTGGTTTATACGTGTGTAACTCACTTAAGAGCCTAGTTGACCACGCTGTCTCCTTAGGGATATTCACCCGATCTAGACTATCATCAACACAACTTGCCCGAGCTTGGCTGGATAAGACATAATTTTGGTTCACACCTTGTTTATATACTAATCGAAAGGATTATCGGTTTAAGGTCATTCTCCGAGGAAGAAGCGTATTCCCTAGATAGGCCTTTCTAAAAAGTGTAAAGGTGTCTAATCTAACAGATTGTGCAAGTGCACCCAAAACTCAAGACACAAGGTAAATCGATTAAGCTCTAGAAGTTTGAAATGTGAACTAAGCTACACCACCATACAAGCACAAGTGTTCAATTTTAAGCCAAAAAGTAGGTGTTGATTACTTGTTCAATTTTAATACACCAATTTGAGAGATTTTTTGCCTTGTTCAATTTTAGTCCCCATGTCAATTTTAAGCCCAATTTTGAAATGTGAGATGTGAGATGTGTGACAAACACTGTTCTTTTTAAACCCAAATTGACAAGTGAATGAATTTTAAGTTGTATTGTTATCTTGCCTCCTTGATTTGTACATGTCAAAGAAAGTGTTTAGTATCTTCAGAAATGAAATCTTTCAATCCAAAACAACAGAATATCTGAAAACTCTGGGATTGTTGAGATTGCTGAAATTAATGGTGACTTTATACTTACCTGTGAATCTCTTAATTGAATCAATGTACCTTGTGTATGCTTCACTTTGATCTTTAGCTATGATTGTGAGAATAGCCCTTTGTTGTGATCGATAGTTGATGGTTCTCTTTGAGATATCACAGAAAAATTATAAAAATAAATAAATAAAAATAGAAAAATCCAAATTTTTGTTTGGGGCCTCCTTAGATTAGCTTCAACTTGCAAAAAAAAATTCATAAAATAATTCCAAGCGGTTTGAAAGATATGACCAAATTTCACGTGGGATGTAAGTTCACATTGGGTTCACCAAAATGTATGCCTCTTTTCATGATTCGTGGTTCCCAAGCCTTCCAAAGGCGAGGGTTAGTAGCAAAGGTTTTATAAATGATATAAATCCAATACACTAATACTACTAAAATGAATAAATTGAAGCATAACCAATAAAATGTACAAGCAAAGAAAGGAAAACAAATGAATGCAAACCCCAAAGTGCTTGAAGATTCTATTGTCTCTCTCTATTCCTTCTGAAATGCTATTTTTGATGCTCAGTATTGGTGTGGGAAACATCTATGACTTGAGAAGCATCGAGAATTTTCTAATTGAAATGTGTGTGTGATTGCAAGATGGCTTGAATGCTAGAACCAAACTGACATAGTAATGGCACATGAGAGCTTGAAATCATGGATCCTTCAAATGGTTATGAAGGGTTTATTATATAGGAATTGGGGATGAAATGAACGGTTGAGAGCAATCCCAGAGATAGGGAGATGAATGGTTGATATCAAAGGGAACTGGAGAAGCCATCAGTAAACTCCACCTCTTCAATTTGTAAAGAGGAGACAAAGTTTGGTTGACTGAAGAGCTAATTGTGAGTTACCTTTTTGAACTGAAGAGGTGGGTGAAGTTACCCATGTGGACTGGAGAGGTGGGTGAAGTTACCCATGTGGACTGGAGAGATGGGTGGAGTAACCCATGTGATCTGATTGGAGTTATGTCTTTGAAGATAAATGAATATTTAATTTATTTAATTAAAGTTTTCAACATGTGAGATAATTGAATTCTTTTTTATTTAGAATTGCTTTATTGAATGAAATTAAATTAATTTAATTGAAATTAATTTAATTGGAATAATTTAATTAGTAAGTTTAAATATTTGAATTTAAACTATAGGAAATTGATTTTAATTAATTAATTAATGGTAATTAATCAATTAAGGTTAATTAATTATTTAATTAATTTTGGGAATTTGATTAGATGATTTGGGGAATGAATTTAGAGGAAAATAGATGATTAATTAATGATTAAAAACCATTAATTAATAGATAAAAATTAGTGTTTTTAATGTAAAAGTCGCAAGCCTGTCCATTTTTGGGTCTCTACACTAATGCTAACAAATTTGAAGAGTGCACGTCTTGTGAAGACTCATTTTGGAGACAAGTATGGTATTTAGTATTTCACTCAATATAGATTGTTTTCTAGTGAGCTTCAAAGTATATGATCGATAATTATACCCTTTTGCGGTCACTAGACAATGATAGAGATCTGTTGCATCTCTTAGGGATCATTGAGACTAAGAGATTAAGGATATAACTTGAAGCTAAATTTTTATCAGGGTTAAGAGACAACTTGATGGAGCCTTGCTTGGTTCAATGTTTTCTACTTCAGAAGAATATTTTCTCAAAATATGTATTCGCATCATACAATCAACATGTTTTGATATGTAATCCTTAAGGGGGGTTCCCTAGGGCAAGGTGAATTTGATTTTTTATGATCAATGTAATAAGGGGGAATGATGGTGTAACTACCTATTACATTGACAGTTATATAGTTTGACCAACTTCCTATGTATCAAGCATGCACATGTAACCCTATAAATATATATTGTTATTCATTAATGTTTTTTTATTTCCTCTTTGCACTCTCACTTAATTACTCATGATGATTTTTCTGCCAAAAAGTATATCGATGATGCTAGTGATTGTACTTCATGAATAAAAATTAATTATGTTGAAAATACATAAAAAAAAACTTTAGAGAGGGAGAACCAACATGATATGCTTCATAAAAATTCCCTTAAACCAAGGTAGTTGGATCAAATTTTGAAAGTACTTGCATCAAGATCAAGCAAGAGTTCTCTTCACATGTTTCCTTTTTCTTCCATACCACGTGATGGGACCATTTTTGAAATTTCTAGGAAAACATAAATTTTACATTACCAAGCATGATTATACAAGCTGAGAGGTTTTTCTTGTCACCATTTTGTGGGAGGATTAAATTGAGGGATGTGAAATAGTGACATCACTATATCACAAATAGTGTATTGAGGAACTTGCGAAATAGCAAACCATCGATATTTCACAAAAGGGAAAATTTAAGACTATGATACCATAATGTTTTCTTTTCTATCTCGCATCATGTGATTATAGGGTGGTGTGAAATGGTGGTGCTGATTAGACAGATTGATTTCCATTTGGATATAAGATCTATAATTAAGTATATCAATGAGTCTTATCAACGATTGAGATTCATTCACCAATACATAATCTGAGCTGAGATTTTTTTATTAAACATCAAGGAGGGAAATTTTTATGAGAGATGAGATATAATTCATTAGCATATAGTATTCTTTCTTTTCTAAGGCAGGCCACCTTATGTGAAACATTCCTTCAAGTATTTAATATGGCTACCAAGTTGGTGACTAATCACTTCATAAGATGCTCTCAATAGTGAATTTGTACAAAATAAGAGCATTTTATGATAAGAATGGGTCTTCCAGTAGTTGAAGGGTCATCTAATGAGAATCCATTGCCTTTTCTCCAACACTATTTGGATTGCAATGAAGAGGATCAACAAGATGTTTTGAATCATCTCATATTTGTAGCATGGGATCATTCTACCAGCTATTCTAGATACCAGAATGATATGTTCGATATGGAAGTGGAGAAGGACAAGGTGTAGTTGTGCACCATTTTTGAAGAGCATGAATTTGACCAAGAGGAAATGAACTGTGTTTCCTGGACTTCACATCAACTGATCACTATTTTATTTGAGGGCCGTTATGGAACAATTTTTCCTTTTTCATGATATGCAACAACTAGAAATTTGTAGGGTTCTTTCAAAAATTTAACCTTTGTAATTACAATTATATTTTTTGAAAATATGTGAGATGTAAATGGTTGGAAGCTTTTCGCTTCTTGTTCTTATACAGGGGAAACCACAACCATATTATAAATAGGGTTATAAATTACAAAATGGGACTAGATATAAACTATGAAAAGGTGCTTTTTCGTAACATGATAGAATTTTTCTGTTATCAGAGTCTTCTAGGTTTATTTTCTCTATGAGAAATGTCCTTTATGATTTTTAAATTTGTTTCCAAAAACTACTTTCAAATCTTGTGTTAATTATCACTTTTTTTATTTGATTTTATGTCTAAATGAGGATGTACATTGAAGTGTTGTAATGTATCTTCTCATCTAACCAGTTTCCTAAAATGGGAATTAAATTTAGCTAGACTGAAATCCTAAATAAAGAAGTGATAAATTGGCATTGATAGAATTAAGTAGGTTATGATACAACAATGGTGTCGTCTCATAAAGTTGCATGCGAATTCTCATATGAAAAGAAAAACCCTTCTGATGTGATGAAATAGGACAAGTCATGAACAACCAGTACCAAATATAAATAAAGATTCCATTTTACTTGGCAATGAAGTTTTAGGATTGATAGGTATATAAAGAAATATTAAGGATAAGAAATATTTATATTGTAAAATAATTATGGTATACCCGCCCTGGTCCTGATAGGATTAGAAGAGTAGAGGAATTAGCCCTTTAGGGTTATTCATGTTCGTTGGCCAAAATTGTATGTTTGGTGTTGTAAATTTGTGCTCTTTTCCAAACTGCAATTTTGAGACCCAACACCATGATTATCTTCATCTTAGATTCATATGACTCTGTAACTTTATTTTCATTTTGATACTTTTCCAGAGAAGTTACATATATGTACATGTTAGCATAATGTCCAGATTGATGACATTTGTAAGATTTAATATTCCTTTGTCCTAAATTTATTGAGTGAACTCTTCATCTACACTAATTATCTTTGTGACCATAACCATGACATAAGTAACACTGACCATGAAAGATATTAGTCATTCAATTCAATCTAGCTAGATTAGATAATTGACTTCTACAATGACTTGCTTTGTGACCAAACTTGTGATAGTTAAAGCATTGAATACTCTATTCCTTCATGCTTCTACACTTGACAGCCTTATGTCTAAACCTTTTGCATTAAAAAATAATAATTTTTAAATGATAAGTACCTTTGAGAAAATGGTTTCTTGATCAGAGGTTTTTTTAAGTGTTCTATAGCTCTAGATCTTTCTTGTGTTAGAATTGAGTAATACTGAGAGAGGGGGGTGAATTAGTATTACAACTTTTAATAATATCTTAACTTGATTGCACAACCATAAACTAAAATTAATAAACAATAAGCAACTAAAAAGTAAGAAACTAATCCACAACATCATAACACCATAATTTTTGCATGGAACCCTGCAAAGGGAAAAACCATGGTGGGGATCTAACCCATGAGTATTACTCTTGAAAAATTAAGTTACCTTATTCGGGGTGAAAGTATAATATGGGAATACACATGCATTTAGGCTTACAACCTAGAGCTCACTTCTCAATTAAAAAATAGGTATACAACCTTCAGAGGCTTACTTACATACAAAAATATTCATTCATAAAAAGGTGAACTAAGAAACAACATCACAATGCTAATACAGTTCTAATGAAGCACAAAAAAAAACCTCTTATCTGATTTTCAATCCTTTGATCACTGATCTGTCAATTGCATATAACATATAGAAATCACATCCAAACATTGTATCACTTAATCAACACAAAAACTTGATCTTATATATCAATTATTTCATAACACTGTCGACCATAAGAAAAAAAAATGAGTAGCATGTAGTGTATTAGATACTTTCCTTATCAATTTTTCATGCCAAACCAAATCATAGAAGGTACATCATGTACCATGTCATCTCTAACTCCTACATTAATCAAAAAAATTATACAATCAATCCTATAGGATCATTTCACGATCTAGTGATCATCTATCTCTGTCTCTGTCACCAACTTGTTAACCCGGTTCTCAGAAAATTTTAACTCCACCAAATATCAACATCAAAAATATGATCATAGACATAGGTAGTACTATTGTCTGTGAATCATCTCCTACAATCTCATGTAACGCCCCGCCGGGGAACCCAAGAGAGATTAACCTAAAACATGATACTATGTGTGCTGAATAATTCTTTTTTTTTAACTTAACATAAAGAAACATACATTCATGCGGAAGTGATTACCATTTATACACATGTCTTACACTCACATAGATTGCACGACTCAAGGTTTCCATGACATTAAATTACTTAAAGCAAAACACAACTAACAATATAACAAAAGATTCCATTTAAATAGATAAATCAAATACAACTTACATAACCATAATTACAAACCTCATGGATAACCATGAAACCACCATAACACACATCCACTGCACATGTCACAGGGTATGTGGTAATCACTCTAATCTACTTAATATATAATTTATAGATTAGGTATCACATGCGATACTCTAATACAAGATTACACTAATGAATTTACATAATAAATGATGAAGGAACATAAAGAGCTCATATGTAAAGAAACCTTCAAGCACCTGGTACAAGGATGTCGAATCTCAATGGATAAAGAATCACTACCACCCATTCGTGTGGAACCACAAAGGTCCACCCCACAGTGCTGAGGAGATAACAACAGATCCCAACCAGATATCCAAAATCAAGAAGGAATAACCACTAAGAAAGGGATCCTGATAGCTCTCTAATCTGGTGTACTAATCATCATAAAAGGTAATACTCACTAATCTAGAGGCAACTGACAATGTAGGAAAACTAGCATGTGTAAAGGAAGGTGTCATCATGTATGTCTAACCCTTAAGTTTAGCCTTGATAATCACTATGGATTTTGGCACCTAAGTGACCATACATGGAGCCAATGTCCTCTCATACTGACAAGGCCACTAACTATGTCAAGTACCTCACAGGGAAACTATCATCTTCTCAACACCACCTTAGCCTATACTAGCACTCAAGCATGGGTGAGGACACATCTTATTAATTCATTTTAATCTCTCAATATGTCTTTAGTTATCACTTATTAAGAAACTCTATAATAAGCAATCCAGTAGTCTTTTACGGACACAAAACTTATTGCAAGCCACCCCCTACTACACACCTAGGTAACCTACCCTAGGCTCAGAGATCCTAACAGATCTAGCATAGGTCACAACCCTAGTGTACCCCAAATCAGTATCCCATACAATAGGAACGGTCACATAGGTACACTAGCAAATAACATAATCAAAGGAGTCACATGGTCAGTTTAGGGCAATAGCATAGAACACACACGCCATAAAGTAACAGAAATATAATTACACCCCCCAGCCTCTATATACATCCTAGGTCGTCTAATGTCCCAAATAACAACATATATAAGCACAAAAGAACCATACAGATGCATAGGAAATAAAACGTCTTAAAAGACTGAAAAATGAACAATAAGCATATAAATATTCATCTAATTAACACTCTCCTCATGCATAAAACAAATTCCCTTTTATGCATTAATAGATCCAAATTAACAATAATCACCTTTGATTAATTAACCACATTTATTAAAAATCATATCAAAATCTTAGCTATATTTGATAATTAATATATTAATTTAAAATTAATAACCCCTTGATTAATTCAAATTAATAATTAAAATATTGCAATATAACTAGTCTTTTAATATACAACAAATTAAGATTACAAATAAAAAAAATATTAATTACTACTTAACATATAATTAAAACTAACTAAAAAAAAATTAAATAAATTAAATAAACTAAATTAAATTTAAACTAAACTAAATATTTAATAAATTAAAAATTTAATAATATTTAACATTTTAATAAAAATTTCATTTAATAAAAAAAACCTTATTAAAAAAAATCACCGAAACATAAAGTATATTTATATGGGGGGGACATAGACCCCACGTACCCCTCTCCCCATCCCCACACGGTAGACTGTCGGCCGACAGGGTCGGCCACTGGCAGACCGGCCTGCCTTACGGCAGTGCCGACTGTCGCGGGCCCAACGCTCAATGTGGAGGGTGGGTGGAGCCCACGCTCCCCACCGCTCCCACTTTAAATTTTTTAATAAACTTTAAATAAACTTTTTAATTAGCAATGGAAAGCGCTATGTGCTTATTTTTTTTTAATAATTTTTTTTTTAAAAGAACAAGGAATATTAGCTTGCATCACAAAAAGGGATTTTTTTTCCTAAAAGATTTTTGAAAACGGAAATTACAATGTAAGAAGGCATTTTTTTACTTTTCCCTTTCTGGTAACTTTTATTCACCTGTCTATATATTTACGGAGAGTGGTTTTTTCCTTTTGATTTAATTTTTAGCAAAGAAAACACTTAGAAGCTAATTTAATTTATTTCCTATAGTTAAGACTATAGACCAGAGTTTAATTTTTTGATTTCTAGGAGTCTAATGAGAGATCTATTCACGAAATTTTGACAGCATAAGGGTACTATGCTAAGAAATATTTTAACATGAAAATAATAGATCTAAGCTTTCATAAATACCCGAAAACATCAAAAACATAATAAATCATAAATTTAATTTCTTCTATAGTATAAACCATATTAAGGGTTAATTTGTTTCATTTTCTAAGAGATCTAGAGGGAATTTCTTCCTAAAATTTTGACAGCATAACCCTACGATGCTAAGAACATATAAAATAAAGAAATTCAAATCTAGGGTTTCTATCAACGCCCAAAAATGTAGAAACAACCATAAGCAATTTAAAAGCCAAAAATGATGAACATGCATTTAAACAACACAGAAAACCTCATATGTACAAAATTGAAAACCATACATGGAAAATGAAACCTACCTTGATTCCAATGCAAGAAACAAAAGAATGTAGCTTCGAGGATGAAAGTAGATTTGAAACCCTCAAGCCCAATTCAACCATAGATCTGGCAACAATGTAGATCCGAATACACACACACAAGCAATAGAGAATCCTGAAAACTTCGAAGCAACTAGGATCCACAACAATCCACAATTCTTCTAAAACCCCAAAATCACCAAGAGCTCTCCAATTCTCAAAAACCTATTATGAGAGAATGAATGACCAATTCCCCCTAAAGAGATTCAGATTCCCCTAAACATGCAAAGGTGAATGACAACTCCCAAGTCAATCCCTAATTTAACTCAACTTGAAAATTGAAAGTAAATCCAAATTAATTAAATAAAATATGTTTTATTGCCACAACTCAACTTTGACTCCTAA
>MU226329.1:342121-375380 GCA_018584345.1 Thuja plicata
AACTAAAATCAGCCTTGTGGGCTGATCGAATCACTCAGAAAAGATCAATAGGGCAGTCCCCTTTCAAACTTGTTTATGGAAAAGAGGCTCGGTTACCTATCTCACTAGAGCTTCCAGCTCTTGACTTAGCAGATCAGCTTAATATAATAGAAGAAGAGCCACTAACTGTAAGGTTGGCACAGCTGGTTGAGCTAGAAGAAGTAAGGATAGTAGATTTGAGGACCATGGAACATAATCAAGCTCAGATGAAAGGGTCTTTTGACAAAAGGGCATCTCCAAGAGTTTTCCTGGAGGGAGATATAGTGCTGAAATGGGATGAACGCAAAAGCAAGCCTGGAAATCATTCCAAATTTGATGCTTTTTGGAGTGGGCCCTATATTGTCTCAGCATGTAAACAACATAATGCCTTCCAGCTTTCAAAGTTGGATAGTAGCATGGAGCGAATCCCAGTCAATGGGATTCATCTCAAGCACTGCTTTTGAGGTAGGATCTAGCCTTGTATATATTGCAGTAGTTTAGTTGTTCAATAAGTGCCTTGGCACAATAGTAGTATTTCAGCTTTCAGCTTTCCCTAAGTGTTGTCCAGCACAATTAGTTAGTTTGGCTTCAGTTTTTCTAGCTTTCAGAGGAGGTTTTCAGAAGGGTTCTCAGTCAATAAGAGGTTACAAGTGAAGTGTCATATTTTCCCATCACAACTCATGCACCCATATTCATTCAGTTCAGAATGATTAGTCATTTTTGCAAGTGGAATTCAGGTTGCCAGTAGTGTTTTCTTAAATGACTCTATGCCCAATGTATAGTTCAGGCAGCTGGTCTTAATGTTTAGCAGGCAAACATTTTTCAGATGTCGCCAAAAATGTTACCAATTTTTGGTACCAAGATCATTCAGGTTTTCAAGCCTAAAACCTTGCTCAAATTTGCAAAAAACCCTGAAAACCCTTAGTCTTCCAAGTGTTAAATGATGAGTTCAAACCCTAAGCCTTGGAATTCTATTTTGCTGTTACCTTTTTCCATTCACTTAAGGCATGTGTTTTAAATGAAATCGCCTTGTCGTGATATCCCGAGTGAATATTCCATATGTCTCCCCGACTTTGGGTTTCCCTTATGTCGCGAGGTCTCAAAATGGTTTAGAATATTACTTCAGTGTTCTGAGACTTAGTGATTTCTTCTAGTCGGGTAGTCGCGGGATAGTTATGTCATAAGGCTCTATGAAGATGGGACCCATTGCTCAGTCGGGTGATCGCGACAGGTTCTTGACAGTTAGCAAAATGTTCTCAGACTTTGTGACTACTTCATGTCGCATTATCGCTAGATCAAGTCAAAGGTAACAGTTAAGTCAGGCCTTCAGTCACGTAGTCTCGAAATGGAATGGCGGTTAAGACATTTTAACCCAGACTTCGCGACTGAGCGTCTGTGGTTTGCAATAGTGCTTAGTTGGGATGTCGCTAGAACAGGATGACAACTCAGTTCTTCAGTACGCAATGAATGAACCAATGACTATGTGACATGTGTCACAAAGTGGATGGATGTTAAAATATTGTCGGGTGGTCTCCAGAAGGAAAAAGAGCATTCAGCGACAATGAGACTAAGGGCGCTTTCCTTTCAGTCGCGAGGTCTGGGGAAAGACTTAAGGGTATGTTCAAATATCTAGCGATTAAGCACCAGCCGTCAGATGAAAAGATCAAAAGATCCAATGGTGGTCACGAAGTCTGGGAAGAAAAGTGCCCTAAGGATGAAGTCCTCCCGACTTGGCGATTAAGGTCTGTCGTGAAGTCGTCAAAAGCAGAAAAGGTGCACATAAGACCTGTTACGGTAAAGTTAAATGCTCAGAACTTAGATCCAGTGATTGGGCAACTAGGCATTATCGCATAGTCTGGAAATAGAGGTTAAACATTTGGTAACTGGGAGATCACCATAAAGGCTAAGCAAGACAGTTAGTCGCAAGGTCTGGGAATGAATGATGAGTTAATGATAACTGTGCCTGACTTTGATTTTAGTCATGTCGCATGATCGCCAGATCATGACTTAGGTTAGCCAAGGGTAAGAAAGCACGTTGTCACCAAGTCTTGAGAAGAAACCATGGTTAGTAATAGAGGCTCACGACAAAGAGACTTAATGTAGTCGCGCAGTCGCCTGATCCTAAAATTTAAATAAAAAAGAAATGGCGGCAGTTTTTGGTGTGACAATGTGAATCGCTCGGTGACCAATCACAGGATTTTATTTTGATCACTGTGCAAAAAATGTAGCAGCAATGTAGACAGAGAAAATGACCTGTTAGAGAAGAATTTTTTAAAGGAATTGATGGTGTATTCGTTTGCCTTCACCATGTTTTCAGTTTCAGAGCCCAGGTTGTTAAGTTTGCAGAAAGATTAGATATTTTCTTAGACACTGGAAATCAGATATTTTACAGATGAGGATCAGTTTTGAAAGGTCAGAGGATGCATTTTGGGGCTGTAGAAAAGTTATTACAATTCAGAGACTTTTGTGACTCTTCTAGAGGGATAAGACTACTTCTATGGAAGGGCATTTATGTTGATATTTTTGGGATGACTTGAAGGGCTAAATAGTGGCTAGACAAGCCAAATCTGATCCAGAAGTTATTGCTTTCAGAATGCAGTTGGCTTGAAAAATGCATAAATATGAGTTGAAGACTCATTGTAAAAAAAAGAGTTCTTCTTCCCTTTGGCTTGCTGTTTTGTAACTTTTTCTGAGTTCTTGACAGAAGTAAAGAGATTTTGTAACCCATTTCAGAGAAATATACAGATTTGTAACACCTTTGACTGTGAAAGATAGCTTATACCTTCCCTTATTAGTCTGTTATTGTGTACTTAGTGATTGGTATAAATTCTATGATGTTCTTTGTCCTTAATTTGTATCACATATCAGTGCCTTTATGCAGAATTTCATGCTTATTTGCAGGTTTTAAGTTGTGCTCAAGTCAGATTTTCCCCAAATTGTGAGAAATCTGTCTCCTTTGAAGGGATTGTTGTTATTGGCCTTCTTATAAATTGATTATGCAGATAGTATGATTTAGTGGGGTTGTGTAGGAAAGCTTGAGTAACTAGTTCATTGTGTGGCAGGTTATTTGTGCATTTCTCAGATATCTTCTGGTACATCACCTTTTAGGATATAGCTTTTCATTTTTCCATGTTCTCCTTCTATCTCTTTTCTCCATCATAAAGGAATCAATTTCAGGAAGTGTAAAGTGATTTACCAGATAGGAAGCTGGCCTAGGACTCAGAGATTCATTCTAGACATAGGTTACCCACAACCTTGGAATGTTTCCATGTTTCTCCAAAAGGTTAAGTTACTGCTAACTTAACAGGGTGCAATTTTGGTAGACAACAGGTATTATCTACCTTCAATAAACTTTCTAACTTAATAGATGTAGATTAATTCTGGTTCACTACATGTGCAGGCATAATCTTGCTCAAAAATTTTGAATTTAATGAATGTAATTCATTATCCTTTTTATGTGACTTCATAATTTGTTTCTTTGCCATTGACTATGCTAAAGTAGAAATAGTTATAAGCTCCTCTAAACTCAATTCATACTGCTAGATAGGACTTTGTATTGACCTCATGTTCTTATCATCATCAATATCTTCATCTATAGCTAATGCAGTGTCTCTTGCCTCTTCTTCAATTTTGGCAGTAACTTTGGGTGTAGTAGTTTCAACAGTAGCAATTTGAATTTCATCACTTACCTTCTCCCCTTCTACTTCCTTATCCTTCTGATTTATATTGATGTCATTGATTACATCATTTATTGTCTATTCAATGTTAATGACATCAATATCCTTTATCTCACAATTATCTTCTATCTCAATCAAATCTATATTTTATGTCAAAGCTTCCACACTAAAGATAATAGGAACTCATCCTATGTATGCATCAGGTTCATCTCATTTTGTTTCATTAAATGTATCCACAGGTGTATCAAATTTCTCAATAGTAACTTCCTAATCATTTTTATCTTCAATCACATGAACACCATTCTCAATAAGTACCTTTGTCAATAATTTCTTAGTCTCTTCAATCACCTCATCAGTCTGTCCAATCATAAGATTTTTTACTCTTTTCTTGCGTTTGAATTTATTCTTGGAAAATCCTATAATTCTCTCAATATCATCATCAACAAATATAGGATTCAACTATATTAATACTTATTCTTTAATCTCTTTATTTTTATACATAGCAGTTATTCTTCTTGCATCAAGTATGTCATATAAGTCATCAGGAATTTCACTTCTGATTTCTATGAAAGCTCTATTGTATTTGCTCAAATATGAAATCATTGTTTCTTCTATCTTCTTATTCTCATCTACTTCATATCGATTGTAATATCTCTTTACTTGCACTAGAATTCCATGAATAGTTACACTATTGATAATATCATTTATAGAGTAGTAGGGCTTACCAGTATTTGTCCTTTGTTTCTTATTTGTAATCTCATCCTTAACTATCTTTGTTTCCTTTGTGCGTTCAGATCTCAACTTCTTTTTAGCATCATCACAATCAGTGAATCCATCAACATTTGTACTCTGATAATTTCTCTTAGCCTTCCTCTTCACTCTTTTCTCAATATGTGATGTCTTGACCTTGCCTTTCTTTTTTCACAGGAGTAGAGGGTGTATGTTCTTTTTTGATAGTTTTTGTAGAACTCCTAGTTTGTCCATCTCTCAAAGATTGTGTAAAAGAAATGTGTTAGAGATTTTTCTTGTAGAATCTCAATATAGAAAGTATGCTTGACTCTTAGATTCCCAACTTTTAATTCATACAAGTAAAAGTCTAATTGATGAGGATTTAGTCCTCCTTCTTCTTTGAGCTCCATAGACTAAGGCAGGTATACCTTTCACAATTTACTGCTTCTCAGTAAATTTAATAGTGGATCAACAGTCTACATTGATTTTCTCATCTTTTAATGCAACAATTGATAACACATTTTACAAATGAACATGACCAATATAATGTAAATCTTTGCAATCCATACCATGAACTTAACAAGAGAAAATACCAGTGACATAAGGATTCTCATCCTTCTTCTATTCGAGTTCGAGACTCAGGAAGGATGACCTAAAGATTCACTCTCCAAGTAATCAATAAAATTACTTGTATTTTTCAATACAAATGATAAACTTATATGTTCTTAATAACAGAAATATAAAGGATTGTTTAGATTTAATGTTTGATGATGATAACTACTAATTAAAGTCTAGATTAGTGCCTAATCTAGGGCAAAGAGTCAACTGAAATATATATTAACAAAAATTTATGAATGCAAACACACATGAAATTTAGATGAAATGCCTTAAAAACCACCTTCTCATTCCCACACCCATGTATCAAATTCTTACACTAATACTTAGCCCTCTGAAACTAATTTTAAGATTTACACCCTCCTTGAAAGAAACTCAAAAATAAACTCACAGTCACCTTGTAACTGATATATTTAAAATGCCTTACAGATTAAATACACAAGAAAATAAACACAAATAAAAGAAGACATCATATATGTGAAATTGGAAATTCAATTGTATTTTATTAAAATATTTCTCCTCAATACATCCAGAATGACAAAAAAGATTGAAACTTAGACAAAATTCAGAAATTTTCCTCGTAGTTGTGAATTCACCATCCTTTACAATATGTTACAACTTTATATTTATATCAAGCACTATCCATCTTGGAATCCTTAAAGATAAAGGATGCAACAAGCTTCAGTTGGCTAGGCAAAACCTAAAAGTGCTAAAAGACAAAATCACTTACATTTTCAATCAGTGGAATAAATACACTTGAGTAGCTGATTTGAAATCATTCCAAATCCTTTGCATTTGGAACATTTGTCCACAAATATTCAGGGTAACCTCTTGAGGTTTTTATGATAAATAATGACCACCAATACAGGCTAACTTACACTAGTCTTGATGATGATTACCCTCCTTGTGCTCATTGATCAAGTGCCAAGTGTCACTTTACTCTTCATCTATCACATCCAAGTTAATTGTTGTCAGTTTATTATTCTTTGGCTTGGTGATATTATCCCAAAGTGTAACTTCATCTTCTGATTGCAAATTGAAACCTTTTAAATTATGCAACTACTTCATCTGCCTTTTCCACCTAGCATTAGTGATAACCTCTACATCTACTACAAAATTTACAAAGTTTGTTTCATCTTTGAAAGCTTCATCTAAGGCTTTATTGTACCTATCCATGTCTAGGACACTATCATCTGTCAAGAATGCCTCTTTCTTAGGAAGCAGAGTGTCAAATGCTTTTCTCCACTCTTCAATAGACTTTATCTCATCAGTTTCCCCTTCGCTACAAGGGATAAATCTACTAAAATATGAGCCAAACATACTGACCCTTACTTGAATCTGATTTGCTTTTCCTTTGAATAATGACAATGATGTACCAATCTTCTCAATAATCTCCCCCACTTGGCATACTCACCTCTAGAAGATCTATCCTCTGAGGTTGTAATGCCTCTAGCCTTTCAAAAATGGTTCCCCTGCTTGACCATGTACTAAATAATGGGTCCAAAGTTGTTATTTGGCCCTTCACCTCCTTTTCTAAGTCATGCAATCTAGTGTATTCCTTGTGCACTATGTCCACCTTTCATTTTAGGATATCTATCCTATGTTGCAAGATATTCAACAACACAGCTAGAGAAACTTCATCCTGATCCTTGTCTAATTTCTCAATTTCTTGTGGGAAGTCCTCAGTGGGTTCTATCTATATAGAGGCAAATTCTTTGGTTGGAGGAGGATCTTTGGGAGCCTCTTCTAATTTCTTTTTCAAAGCTTCCACCTACCCCTATAATACTTTGCTCTATATCAAACATTTTTCTATGTCCTTAGCTACAACAATTGACTCATCAAAGAGTTTTCCATATCTTGTATAAAGTTTCTCTATTTTTGCCTCATTGAGGCGGGAAAAGTGGATGACAGCCTGGGAAATCTCAAGATTAGCAGTATTTAGGACAGTTTAGATAATCTTCTCTCCATCCATTTATCTTCAACACTAACCAAAGATGGATTTTGTGTTCTTGGTGCTAGGGACCACATGGATAAAGTATGGGATCTTGGATCATATCCACATCCCCTTATCATTTCGCTAATATGAGTCTTAGAAGACATATTAGCATCTGGTTGCTTCCTAATCTGGTCAATTATGAATGTAGAGGCCAAATCCCATCCAGGCACAAGTAGAATTCCACTAGACTTGACCAATTGCCTAGCCTCCTCAGGTGTTATAGTTTCTGACTCAGGATCATAGGCTTTCAAGGCTTGCAAAGCTTCACTCTACACAATATCACCCTTTTTCAGTTGCAACTATGATCCAACTTCTTGTTACTTTCTCCAAATTAGGAATTTTTTAAACTCATCAATTTTGATGAATGCATCATCACTCAGAAATTCTTCCTCATAGAGTTCCCTTTCATCTTGGCATAGTTGGAAGGGGCAATTCCACTTCTTCTTGGGTATCTTTTCCCTTTTTATTTTCCTTTCTAATTGTCTTCCTCAATTGGTGATGGTATTTCCTATCACTAGTGATCAAGGCACTCACTTTGTCTTTCTTCTTCCCATGTGTCTCTTCTTGAGAGGGCTCCCCTTGTTCTATTCTCTATTTCTTCTTTGGGGACTCACTTGTTACTTCAGTGATAGGAGCCTCTATGTCATGATCCTCTATGTTTTTCTCTATAGCAGGTGACACATCTTCATGAGGTGGACTGTACATCTGATAGCCTCCTTCACTATCCTCTTCATATTCAAAAGATGAATTCTTTTCAGGGCCTCTCTATTTTTAATCAATCTGACTCTCTAATTGGTTATACAAAGTATGATACATTTCTATCATCTTTTTAATTCTTTTCAAATATGGAAATCCTATGAAAAAGCCATTGAAAGGAATCCCTGCCTTCTTCATCTCTTTTTCCAAATAGATCAGGTCCTCATATTTTGTAGCTTTTCTTGTTGCTTCTTCATCCTTTAGGACATTTCTAATAATATCCTCTTCAACATATTCCTCATGTTATTTTATGGCAGTGACACTTGGGGTTATAAACTTCTTGGCACTCTTGATGAATCCCTCAAGGTCTACATACATGTACAAGGCCATGCTCATCTTGTACTTCCCTAACCACTTGTTCACTCCATCCATAACCCTTTTTCCAATAGTAAAATCCACAACCATGAATTTCCTGGGTGTAAATGTGCCCTTTCTATTGGGGGTCGAGTGCTCTTTATCTATCCACATCAATTGAAAGATAAACTACATCAAGGAAACCCTTAAAGGCACATACTTTGGAAGTATGTGTGGAGACTGAGAACATCCATACACCCTAATCAGAGTATAAGTCTTTTCACAATATAAATCTCCCCAATTGTGTTCTCTTAGCCATTTTTCCACATATTGACAAGGTCTTAGGAGTCTAAGCACCTTGACTATCAACCTAGTTACATTAAGACCCATCAAGTCTAAAATTGGATGTACAACCTAATTCTGAAAACCACAGTATTCATTCTCATTAGAAGTGTAATTCCAAACCCTAATCTAGAACTGTATAGAGTTTAGCTAGCCTTGGAAGTATGTCATGGGTCTCAGCTTCTCAGTATCCATACTTTCTATATTGAAAAATAGAATCAAGTTCATTAAAAAGAGATTAATGCATGAAATTAGGGCTAGCTTTCTTCTGGATACTTACAAGGCCCTCATCCATTCTATCAATGACATACTGAATGTAGTCAAAGTTAGTGTTGACGTGGGAATTCTAGACATCCACGATGATCATTAGTAGGTCTGCAAGCATCTTCTTAATGTGCCCATCAATTCCTAGTACTCTGCACAACCCATAAGCTATATACTTCATGTAGAAGTTTAGGTCTTTGAATTCATATGGTTCACCCTTAGAAAAAGGAATTGGGGCTAAATAATTTCTATTTGACCTAGGCACATGAGCCTGGATCAAATTCTTCACCACATTGACCTCCCTGGTATACTTATTCTTCAATTTGGTCAGGTAAATCTATGTGGTAGAGGAATGGTATATACCAAATACTTTCATAAAGGATGCCCTATCCAAGGTAACTAGGGTTGTCTCATCACCTTTCCTGATAGTTTTAGAAATAGGATCATACTTTCTAGCCAATTCTACTAACAGGCCTGCATCTAGGAAGACATCTGGGACAATTAGCTTGGCTAAACCTAATGTCCAAGGGTTTGATATAGGGATTTTTCTATCCTTATTACTATAAAAGTAATTAAACAAATGGTAAATAGAGCACCCAGGAGTGTTGGGATCCCTACAATTTGACAAACCATCAACAAAGTATTTGTTATTTACCTTTTCTAGTTGGTTTCAAGTAGCAGAGAAATGAACTCATATGAATAATTACTCTTTCCTTTCTGTTCTTCCTCTGCATCTTTTCCCTCACCACTGAATATATAGCTTTTCTTGCTTCCACTTGACTCATCTTTTCTTGATTATGAACTATTTCTTCTCTCTGAAACAAGATTCTCACAATTTCTCTAAAACTTATGCAATTTTTGCTCTGTTCTCTGAAAAACTTTGGTAATCGGAATATACAAAGGCTGCATCTATTTATCATTGAAAAATGAATGCATCATTCTATTTGAGAACATGGAAACCATTTCTCAATCACTTATGTAATAACTCCGCATATCTTGACATTAATTTTCTCCTAGCCGTGGTGCTTAAAGTTGACAGGTAATTGAATTTGAAATGCTCAACTAGAAAAGTCATGATTGCTTTTCCATTTTTAAAACCTTATTTTATGTTAAAATTCTTAAGATGAGATCTGATTGGCCTTCTTTTCTTACCTTTTTCTATCTCACTAGATTACTTGTACTTTGTCAGGATATCCAATCTTTATTAACCCTACTTTTATATTTTTTCCTTGAAATGGCGTGAGAACAAATCCTCAGGATTTCACCACACTTAGACCATAGTCTATTTGGATATTATGCAACTACTTTATCTCTAGGTCTTTGAATGTTTCCTCAGACTTGGGTTACATTACGAGATCTAGCGCCAGCCACATATCTCTTACTTCATCAATGGTTCTCGCTAAGTTGCTAGATAGTTGGCTTAACTCTGACTTTGTTCTGAGATTTAGTGCTAGCCACTCATTTTAAATTTACCTTACCTCTGGTTTATGTCTTAATAATGGATAAATCATTTCTTCTTACCTATGAATCTCATAATAAACTTTACTTGGCTTTTCTTTGACCATGATCAAATCTCAAGATTCAGAGATAAAGGAACCTCCAAGTTGCTAAATAAAACTTTTAACTCGAGTCTCATATGGAGATATTGCACTAGCTGTTCATCTGAGATGAGATTCACAATCGTCTCTAAGTCTTTGATATTTTAACTTAACCTTAGGTCCATTTAGAGATTCAACGAAAAGGCAAAAGGATAACTCTATTCTAACTCTGAGTCTATCTGGAGATTCAAAGATAATTAAGTCTCTAAATCGCTAAACAATTTGATTAACTTTGGATTTACTCAGAGATCATGCACACACCAAAAGATCTAAATCATATCACTAGTCCCAATCTTTTCATTATCAACTCAGATCTTAACTTTATCTTGAATCAAGTTATCTAGAGATTGTGCAACTGAAGAAAATCACAAACTTAGATAGTTAATCCTTTACCTTGGTTTGATTTGGAGATTACGTGACAAGAAAATCTGTAAGTTGTTGAATACATTAGTCAACCTTGAGTCTATTTGGAGATCATGCATCAGCCACATGATGAGATCTTGATCTACATCTCATTCTGAATCTCTGAATCATTCTATACTTGATCATTTTATATCAAGATTACATGGAAACCCTTGATCTTACTTTTAATCCATGGTTTATACTTAATCTCCCTATGTTTGTACTAACTCTGGTCAAGTCTGGAGATTCATAGGTAAAGGATATCTCTAGATTTCTAAATGATCTTTCTAACCTTGGGTCTACTTTGAGACTTAACAAACACCACACATTCCCTTAGCCACTTAAACACATGTCTACATCTTAGTTCATTACCTCTTAATCATTGAATGATTCATGACCTCTTGAATTCTTCTAGAAATTCAGTGCCAGACACTCATCTCTATCTTGATCAATGGTCTAGCTTCTCTTTTAGAAAACCTGACTCAACTTTGAACTAACTTTGACTTGACCATGATTGATTTTGAGGTTCAGTGACTAAATAGATCTCTAAGTTGCTGAATAATTCTTACAACTCGAGTTTAATCTAGAGATCACACACTATCCCTCAAATATTTCTTGGATCAATGATCAGAGCTAAGTCACTAAATGTTTCTATACTTGATCAATTCTTCCCGAGATTAAGAGATGACCCTTGATTCAAATTTTGATCCAACGGATTGCACTGAATCTCATGACTATTTTCTTAACTATGCTTTCATTCTGAGATGACGTGACCAAGTCATCTCTGAATCTTGCAATAAAAATTACTTGACTTGGCTTCAACCACAGGTTCATCTGGAGATCATGCGACTGCTTTATCTCTAAGTTGTTGAAAGATTTACTAACTCTGGGGTTAAATTAGAGATCACACATAGACCACTTTATCAAACCAAGGATAAAGCAAGATTGACGGCCCTCATTGAATCTTTGAATAAAATCTTGACCTTGGCTATTATCTAGAGATCACCTACCAGCCATTCATCTGGAATGAGATCAATGATCCTCGCTAAATCTCACAATATTTCACTTAACTCTGATTTCATCTAAAGATCTAGCAACAAATGAAAAAGTAAAATTTGTCCTAAACTCGGGTTGGATTATGAGATTCAGCAATAAGGCTATCTTTGAAGCTCCAATTATTATTGTAACTAGAGTTAATTCACGAGATCTAGCACTAGCCACATGATGAAAACTGCATCCACGGTTGTTGTCGAATCTCTAAATATTTGATTTGACTTCATCTTTGTCTAGAGATCACGCACCAACCGCACGATGAGAATAAGATCAACCGCCTGTGCTTAATCTCTAAATTTATAAGAGCATATTCTTTTCTTCCTGAGTTTAAGAGATAAAGGTAATGACCAAAAAGTTACATGACTTAAAAACACTTAAGTTACTCGCCAAAAGTAACTTCAAAAAAGAACAAGGTCATTAGGGTCTAGGGTTTTTACTCGGTACAGACACAAGAGACCTAGGGTTTAAGAATTTCATCCATTTTTTGTACAACATTGCTTGGGAAACAGACATTTGCAGGAAAATTTGAGGGCACATTGTAAAATACTTTGAAATTTAGGGCATAAACTGACATTGGGAACCAAAACATTTAGCAAGACTCAGAAAAACTAGAAATATACCCAATAGTGGCTCTATTTGAGGATGCTTGAATGGGAGTTCATAGAAAGAATTACAGATCTTTGGGAGGCACACCACAACTACACTAACCTACTATAGAAATAAACACACAACAAGAAACAAACACACCTATACATAAAATACAAGACTACTGTGCATGGAAGCAGAACTAATTGAAGAAAGGTTTTATGAATTGTCCATGCACTGGAAATTCAAACACCTCACCATTTATATTCTTTAGAAGATATGAATCCTTTCCAAAAGCTTGGGGAATGATAAAGGGGCGCAACCATAAGGACTCAAATTTTTTATGTTTTCCCTTGTCCTCAGCCCTTGCATTCCATGAAGAACCAGATCACCAGGCTGGAACTTTCTATCATTTTCTCTCTTGTCAAAAAGGTATTTCATTTTTTATTACAATTTGATATTTTCTCTTTGATTGTCTCTTCTCATTTCATCCAATTCTACTAGCTGACCCATTTTATCTTGCATGGGCTCAGAAACTTCTAAACTCTCATCTTGGATGAATTTATAAATAGGGAGAAAGTTGTTCACATGAATTCTAGACTGGATACCATATACTAATTCAAAAGGATACTTTCTTGTTTCCTTCTTCACAGTAATTTTGTCTGCCCATAAGCCAAGCTTCAATTTGGCATGCTAGGCCCTTTTGTTATCTTCCTAAGGTTTTCTTTAGAATCTGCAGAATACTCTTGTTACTAGATTTTTCTTGTCCATTTTCTTATGGGTGGTAAGAGGATGAATATGAAATAAAAATTCCTGTCAGAATAGAATTCAGAAAATTCTTCTGATCTAAAGCACATGGCATTATCCATTACTAATTTAATAGGAACACCAAATCTAGTAACTAAATTATTCATCAAGAATTCAATAACCATTGTGCTTGTAGCCCTCTTAGTTGGAATTTCTTCAACCCACTTGGTAAATTAGTCAGTAACAACCAAAATCCAACTATGTCCCCCACTTGATTTCTTAGTAAATTCTCCAATGAAGTCCATCCCCCATATTGCAAAAGGTGCTTCTGCAACTATAGCATTCAGAAAAAGAGCACCTAAAAAAATTTAATTTATTTGAGAACCTTTAACATGGCTCACATTTCCTGAAAAAATCATGGGCATATTTAAACAAATAAGGCCAATAGTAGCTAGCCCTTAAGATTTTATGAGTTGTCTCTCTAGCTGAGTAGTGTCCTCCACATATCCCAGAATGCATTTCTCTCAAAACCTTTTCAGATTGTCCTTTGTCCAGACACAATAGAAATATCCCATCCCTATTTTTCCAATATAGTTCACCTTGTAATAGTACATATCTCTAAACTTGCAATCTCAGGCTTCTCCTCTGGTTGTCACTCAAATCTTCTTGGCAACTAGCATTTTTGAGAAAATACATTATGTTAGTATATCAGGGATGCATTTCATTGCTTGTAACCATTTATCCACAAGTGTTAACATTATTCACTTGAACTAGATCCAGATTCTCTTTTGTCATTAACTTAACTATTCCCAATCCCCTTATTAGTTTAGTGATATGTATTTCCAAGTCAAACTCATGAATCTTATTAATCCATTTACATCTTTTTCCTGTTACTTCACTTTGAACCAAGATATATTTTATTGTAGCATGGGGAAAATATGCATTGACTTTAGCATACACTAGATACGGTCTAAATGCCTTAACTGCTTTCACCAAGGCATATTTTTTTTTCCATCAATTGATAATTCAACTTAGTTGACTATAATGACTTACTAAATAATGCTATAGGATGCTCAAATCCCTCCTCATCTTTCTACAATAGCAATGTTGCAATAGTGTGAAAAGATGTAAATGTAAATAGAGAAAAAGGTTTATTATAATTAGGAGAGCTTAGAATAGGGGCTTCTTGAATTGCTTGTGTAATTTTTTCCAAAGCTTCTTTTGCCTCTTGGTTCCACTCAAACTTCACATCTTTATTCAATAGTTTGACTATTGGTTTGACTAGCTCTACAAAGTTGGCAATAAATATCCTAACAAAATTAATTTGTCCCAAGAATGACTGTACACCTTTGAGGTTTTTAGGAGAAAGTACCTTATGAATAGCTTCAACTCTTTTTGGGTCTATTCTTACCCCTTCCTTTGATACTATATGACCCAAGATATTTCCTTCTATAATAGCAAATTGACATTTTCTTGGGTTCAGTGATATACCATATTCTAGTGCTTTGACTAAGACCTTCTCCAAGTAGCTACAATGATCTTCTACTCTCTTGGATAAAACATTCAAATCATCTTGGTAAACTACCATGAGGAAATCTATAAGATCCTTAAAAGCCACATCTATTTCCCTTTGAAAAGTAGCACCATCATTTTTTAGACCAAAAGGCATATGAGCATATACATAAGTTCCCCAAGGAGTAGTAAATGTTGTCTTAAATTGTTCAGATTCCTTGACTAGCACCTGGTTGAACCTAGAGAACCCATCCATCATAGATAATAGATCACATCCAGTGACCTTATGTAGAGTAGCTTCCATAATAGGTAATCCATAATTGTCTTTCAATGAAGCTACATTCAGGTTCCTAAAATCAACACACAATCTTATGTCCCCATTCTTTTTTCTTACCGAGACCAAATTTGAAATCCATGATGAATGTATTATAGGCTGAATTATGCCTGTATCCCTTAACTTCATCAAATCCATTTGCATCTTAGTATCAAATAATGGATTGATAGGCCTTTGTTTTTTCCTAAATGGTTTTACATCTTCTTTAAATATGATGTCATGCTGGAATAGGTCATCTCTATAGGTTTTAAGGTCTTCATAGGACCAGGCAAAAACATGTTTATATATTTTTAAAAACTTTACCAAATTCAACCTCATATTCCTATCCATCTTTTTTCCAATGTAAACCATTTGAGGGGATGTCTCTGATCCCATATTTATTTCCTCCAAATCTCCCACCTTAGCATCAGAATTCTTTGACATGTAATTATCATTTATACTAAACATTCCCTCTAGTTCAACTAATCCCTTAAGAATATGATTAGAAGCTAGCTGAACAACTTCTTTATCAAAAATATATTCTTTTCCATCTACAACTCCTATCAAAGAGTCACAGTCAATCTTTTGGCCACCATATTGATCTAAACATTGGATAAATTTGAGGATATCATCATCATACTCAAAGACTTTCCAATTGCGGATATTGTCAAGCACTGCTGGTCTATTGTTGACTTCCACCACAGATATACCAGCAAGGATAATGTCATCATTTTTCAAAGCAACACTTGCAAGAAAATCTACCATAATATTGTTTGACCTCTCTACCCACAGAATGTTAAAAGCATCAAAGAGTTCTAATCTATCCTAGATAACATATTTGTACAATTTCAATATGTCGTCCTTAGTAGCATACTTTGATCTAATATGAGCTATGATTATTTGGGAATCTCCATGAACTTCTAAGCATTTAATACCATGCTTGATGGAAATATCCATCCCCAATATTAATGCTTCATATTCAGTTGTATTGTTGGTACAATGAAAGGCCAAAAGGAAAGAGTACTTAAAAGTAATACTTGATGGTGAGATAAATAAAAAACCTACTCCTGGTCTTTATTAGAGCATCCTCCATCAAAATACATTTTCCACAATCCACCTTGTTGCAACAACATCTCATTAATTATTGGGTCAGTGTTTCTCAATTGTGGCTTGATCTCTTTAACAACAAAATTTTCCATGTCAATATCTACACAACAATTTAGTTGATCAGGTAAAACCATTTCAACCATGATAGAAGAACGAGGCTCTATGTACAACTTGACCTTAGGGCCATTCACAGGTATTGTTGCATATGAAAAATCTAGTTGCAATCTTCCACCCACTACTGCTTCCCATTGTCTAGATAATAGCATACCGTAATGAGGTTTTGTAACAACAACAACAACTATATCCATTCTATAGGTAGCTTCAGGGAATGCAACAATTTTTACTTCAATATATTTTAGTGTTCCTATCACAGGAACCTCCCTATTATCCATTGCATAGAAACTCCCAGCACAAGTGTTGACTTGAAGGCCTAGTTCTTTCATGACATGATATGGCATTATAGTGGTTTTACCACCAGAGTCTATCATACAATTTTTTACCAACAAATGATTTATCATTAAAGTAACATAGAATGGATCAACTGACAATGGTTCTTGAGTAATCACATTCCCAATGCATATATTAGAGAGTTCCCTACTTTTCTCTAGGCCTTTCACTTGTCTCTCTTTTTCATTCACAGATGGAACATCTCTTTTCTCATTATTTAAGGTCAAGAATACTTCTCCCTTATTTGACATAGGGACTCCATCTTGTATTCCTTTTAAAAGTGCAAGTGTAGCTTCTTTGTGCTCTCTTATCTTCAAAATCTCCATTAGTGGAAGTGAAACTTTCATCTGATTAGAGCATGTTTCATGTTAAACATAGGTAATTTAGAAGATAAATCACTTATCCTTTTACCTTTATTGGCCTTATCAGTAATCATTTGTTCTTCTACTTTTATTTCCTCCTCCTTTTGGGAATAAGTTAAGGTCTTCATAGGACCAGGCAAAAACATGTTTATATATTTTTAGCAACTTTACCAAATTCAACCTCATATTCCTATCCAAATTTTTTCCAATGTAAACCATTTGAGGGGATGTCTCTGATCCCATATTTATTTCCTCCAAATCTCCCACCTGGACATTAGACTTCTCTGACATGTAATTATCATTTATACTAAACATTCCCTCTAGTTCAACTAATCCCTTAGGAATATGATTAGAAGCTAGCTGAACAACTTCTTTATCAAAAATGTATTCTTTTCCATCTACAACTCCTATCAAAGAGTCACGGTAAATCTTTTGGCCATCATATTGATCTAAACACTGGATAAATTTGAGGATATCATCATCATCCTCAAAGAATTTCCAATTGTGGATATTGTCAAGCACTGTTGGTCTATTCTTGACTTCCACCATAGATATACCAACAAGGTAATGTCATCATTTTTCAAAGCAACACTTGCAAGAAAATTTTCCATAATATTGTTTGACCTCTCTACCCACAGAATGTTAAAAGAATCAAAGAGTTCTAATCTATCCTAGATAACATATTTGTACAATTTCAATATGTCATCCTTAGTAGCATACTTTGATCTAATCTGAGCTATGATTATTTGGGAATCCCCATGAACTTGTAAGCATTTAATACCATGCTTGATGGAAATATCCATCCCCAATATTAATGCTTCATATTCAGTTGTATTATTGGTATGATGAATGGCCAAAAGGAAAGAGTACTTAAAAGTAATACTTGATGGTGAGATAAATAAAAAACCTACTCCTGGTCTTTATTTAGAGCATACTCCATCAAAATACATTTGCCACAATCCACCTTGTTGCAACAACATCTCATTAATTATTGGTTCAGTGTTTCTCAATTGTGGCTTGATCTCTTTGACAGCAAAATTTTCCATGTCAATATCTACACAACAATTCAGTTGATCAGGTAAAACCATTTCAACCATGATAGAAGAATGAGGCTCTATGTACAACTTGACCTTGGTGCCATTCACAGGTATTGCTGCATATGAAAAATCTAGTTGCAATCTTCCACCCACTACTGTCTCCCATTGTTTAGATAATAGCATACCATAATGAGGTTTTGTAACAACAACAACTATATCCATTCTATAGGTAGCTTCAGGGAATGCAACAATTTTTACTTCAATATCTTTTAGTGTTCCTATCATAGGAACCTCCCTATTATCCATTGCATAGAAACTACCAGTATGAGTGCTAACTTGAAGGCCTAGTTCTTTCATGACATGATATGGCAGTATAGTGGTTTTAGCACCAAAGTCTATCATACAATTTTTTACGAACAAATGATTTATCATTAAAGTAACATAGAATGGATCAACTGACAATGGTTCTTGAGTAATCACATTCCCAATGTAGATATTAGAGAGTTCCCTACTTTTCTCTAGGCCTTTCACTTGTCTCTCTTTTTCATTCACAGATGGAACATCTCTTTTCTCATTATTTAAGGTCAAGGATACTTCTCCCTTATTTTACATAGGGACTCCATCTTGTATTCCTTTTAAAAGTGCATGTGCAGCTTCTTTGTGCTCTCTTATCTTTAACATCTCCATTAGTGGAACTAAAAATTTCATCTGATTAAGAGCATGTTTCATGTAAAACATAGGTAA
This sequence comes from Thuja plicata, assembly GCA_018584345.1. Taxonomy (NCBI): domain Eukaryota; kingdom Viridiplantae; phylum Streptophyta; class Pinopsida; order Cupressales; family Cupressaceae; genus Thuja; species Thuja plicata. The sequence goes on from MU226329.1 coordinate 360,720, forward strand.
TTTAGAAGATAAATCACTTATCCTTTTACCTTTATTGGCCTTATCAGTAATCATTTGTTCTTCTATTTTTATTTCCTCCTCCTTTTGGGTATAAGAAGATTTTTCTTGCTTTGTAGCTTTCTTTTATTTACTACTCTTGACAGGAGATTCTGCAACAACTTGTGGGGCATCCTCTTTAATGAAAAAAGGTAAGTTTTCCTTTACCAATCTCAACTATTCTATTCCTCAGATTATATGCACCACTAGCCTAATTTATTGCTGCTATTGTCAGGGATCTTTTTTCTTCATCACTTGGTAATTTAAATGGGGATGCTCCTCATCATCACCCACTGCATTGATAGTTCTTTGTTTTAAAATTCCAGTCTTATCATTTGAATTAGAGACCAATTGGGGATGGTATTCTAGGTATTTACTTCTTCTGTTTCTCACATCTGCAATAAGTTCACTTTCTTTAGGAGACCTTGGATAAGGCTTCCTTACAGTGAACATATTCACAGTAGGACTTTCTTGTTCTAGACCTATCTGTTCATTTCCTTCCCCCATTTGATTAGCTAGGGATTGGGCTACAACACATTGGTAAGAAGAGTGAGGCATGTTACAAGCAGCACACCAAGGAGTGTTCTTCACATAGTTTGTGCTATTTATTTTTAGAGGATCAGGGGTTTCTTTTGTCTTATGTTTTTCTTGATTCTCAGGGATTGACTTGCCATCTTTCCAATTTGTTCTATATGGCATGTCCCTTAGATTCATTTGTTTATCATATCTTTGGTATTGGTAATTTTTATCATGAAAACCTTTGTCATTTTTGTCTATTTTAGCAGTAAGATCCTCTACTGCACTTTTCAACCCTGTCATCCTCCTTAATAGGTTTTCTTGTTTGACCCTTTGTCTCCATCCATAGTTTACCATCCTCTCTCTTCCCCATCTTCCTTGAGGCTTTCCTATTACTCTCAATGTCTATTGTTGTTTTGTAAGCCTCTCTCAAGGTACGTGGGCTCTTATCTATGAGAAGATAGGACATCTTCCCATCAAAAACATTAAAGTAAGTAGTTAGACATACTTTCTCATCTAACCTCAACACTTGGAATAACTTGTTCATATCCTTTTGAAACCTATTGTTGAAATCTGACATGCTTTCATTAGGGAATTTCTTAATTTTATTAAATTAATTTAACATGTAACCAAAGTTAAAATGTTCTCTCTATTTTTCTCTAAAATACCCAACAAATTCATCTCAAGATGTTATGTTATCATTAGGAAAATTCCTAAGCCAATCCCTGGCATCTTCTATCAAGGACTAAACAAAAAGCTTCATAATAAAATCTTCATGTTCTATTTCAAAATCATTAATATTATCTATGAAAGCTTTTAAATGTTCTTCATAGGTTATGACATTATTTCCTATGAATCTAGGGATTTGGTCTCTTACCTTATTAGGGATCATGTTTGGATGACCAGGGATGCCATCAAAGAAAAGAATTTGGTATCTACCCAAATGGACAGGTCTTCTTTGGAAATTTCCCAAAGTGTTGTTTCCACTTGGGCATGCTAGACCTCCTTGATTTTGAGTAGATTGAGGGGTCCCTTTCTTTAGACCAGAGATTTGAACACTTGGATTAGGACCAGAAGGTTGAGCATTTGGGCTAGGACCAATTAGTGGATTTTTTTGCAGTGTCCCAATAGTGATAGGCATAGAACTACTCAAAATAGTATTTTTAGCAGCATGCAAGAAATCTATCCTCATCTTCATGTCAGCTACATCAACCTCTAACTCCATTTTTTCTAGCTTCTTGGCTAGATCTTCTTTAGCTTTTATGGCTTGTTCAAGTTCTATGTCAACTTGAGACATTCGTACAAGAGTAGCTTTGCTTTTTGTATTCTCATTTATACTAATGACAACTACCTTCTACTTGCCTTTATTAGATGCATCCTTTTCATTCCTTTTGAGCTTTGTATTTTTCTCAATTTCATGTGGGTGCAACTGTCTAATGACATGTACTTCTCCTTCAAACTCATCTTTGTTAGATTTTGATCTATTATTTTCAACATGTTTCCTTAAGGCCCCAAGATCACCAAACAAATATTTGTCTAGACCCTTAACCTCCTCATTTAGAATTTTATCCTTAAGCTCATTTCTCCTTGTTTCTACCAAGAGTTCTTCTCTCTTAGTTAACAAGTCATACAATTCCTGCTCACACCTTTTTCTTGCATCTTCTATCTCTGATTCTTGCTCACACTTTTTTCTTCTCGAGGATAGAACCTCCTCATGCAATTTGTCAGAATCATAAGATGTAGTCTCAGTAGCAGATGTTTCTCCTAGTTGGTCTAGAGTTTCTTGTGCATGGAAGAAGCCTAAATCTATCATCTCTCCATCTTTGAAGGGATAAAAAGATATGTTAGCTCTATAAGGACCCATTGGTCTTAAATTCTCTACACTTTCAGATGAAGATGACACTCTTTCAGGGATAGGGGTTTCCATTCTCCCCTTTGAAGTGTTGGGGGAATTATGGTTTGACCCACCTCTTTTAGACCACTGTCTCCTTCATGGTGTATGGAGATCTTCTCCTATATCTTTCCCTAGATTAGCTCTATATTAAGACCTCGTGTTTCTTTGTCAACTCATTCTAAAATCAGACAAGAACTTTCAATTTTTCAATATGAAAATACTTGAATGCACAGAGTATAGGGTTGCCACCCACAACAAGTATGGGAAAGAAGTTACTTAAACTAAGAAATAAATGGAACAGGAGATGATTAGTCTCTATGAAATTTGAAAATCCTATTGCTAACACCCATTTATCCCTCTTAGAGTCACCATTTTGTTAGATTTTTTTCTTGTATAATCTCAATATAGAAATTATGCTTAACTCTTAGATTCCCAACTTTTAATTCATACAAGTAAAAGTCTAATTGATGAGGATTTAGTCCTCCTTCTTCTTTGAGCTCCACAGACTCTGGAGGGTATACCTTTCACAATTTAATACTTCTTAGTAAATTTAACAATGGATCAAGGGTTTACACTGATTTTCTCTTGTCTTTAATTCAACAACTGATAACACATTTTAAAAGTGAACATGGCCAATCTAATGCAGATCTTTACAAGCCAGACCATGAACTTAACAAGATAAAATAACAGTGACATAAGGATTCTCATCCTTCTTCCATTCGACTTCAAGACTCAGGCAGGTTGACCTAAGGATTCACTCGCGAAGGAATCAGGAAAATTAATTTTATTTTTCAATACAAATGATAAAATTATATGTTCTTAATAACAAAAATATAAAGGATTGTTTAGATTTAATGTTTGATGATGATAACTACTAATCAAAGTCTAGAACAGTGCCTATTCCAGGGCAAAAAGTCAATTGAAATATACATTCATATAAATTTCTTAATGGAAACACACATGAAATTAAGATGAAATGCCTTACAAGCCACCTTCTCATTCCCACACCCATGTATCAGACTCTTACACTAATACTTATCCCTCTAAAAACTAATTTTAAGATTTACTCCCTCCTTGAAAGAAACTCAAAAATAATCTCACAGTTACAACTTATAACCAATATATTTAAAATGCCTTACAGATTAAATACACAAGAACATAAACACAAATAAAAGAAGCCATCATAGATGTGAAATAGGAAATTCCATTGTATTTTACTAAAATATTTCTCCTCAATATATCCAGAATGACAAAAAGGCTTGAAACTTAGACTAGATTCAGAAATCTTCCTCGTAGTTGTGAATTCACCATCCTTTACAATATGTTACAACTTTCTATTTATAGAAAACACTAGCCATATTTGAACCCTTAAAGAGAAAGGATGCAACAAGATTTGGATGGCTAGGTGAAACCTAAATGTGCTAAAAGACAAAATCAGTTACATTTTTAGTCGGTGGGAGAAATACACTTGAGTAGTTGATTTGAAATCATTCCAAATCCTTTGCAACTAGCACCTTTGTCCACAGATATTCAAGGTAACCTCTTGAAGTTTTTATGAGACATAGTGACCACAAATCCAGGCTAACTTACACTATTCTTGATGATTATCAGCCTCTTTGTGCTCATTGTTCAAGTTTCAAGTGCCACTTTACTCTTCATCTATCACGTCCAAGTCAATTGTTTCTAATTTCTTCTTCTTTGGCTTGGTGAAAATGTCCCAAAGTGTAACTTCATATTCTGATAGCCAATTGAAACCTTGTAAATTCTACAACTTCTTCATCTTCCTTTCCCACCTGGCATCACTGATATCCTTGACATCTACAACAAACTTTACAAAGTCTATTTCAATTTTGAAAGCTTCATCTAAGGCTTTATTGAACCTGTCCATGTTTAGGACACTATCATTTGTCAGGAATCCCTCTTTCTTAGGTAGAAGAGTGTCAAATTATTTTCTCACTTCTTCAACAGACTTTATCTCATCATTTTCCCCTTTGGCACGATGGATAAATCTACTAAAATTAGGGCCAAACATATTGACCCTTTCTTGAATCTGATTTTCTTTGCCTTTGAAGAATGACAATGATGTACCAATCTACTCAATCTGAATACGTTATATTTTTTCATTAGTATATGCAAGGAAAAAAATGATAAACACCATCAATTTATACTACAGCAAAAGATAGGGCATAGCACTACCCGATGCCAAGGTTACTGATATTGCTAAATACAAAGCATCCCGACGCAACACTATTTAGTATTAACCGATGAAAGAAAAGATAAAGGAACCCGATGAGTAACCAACAGTGAAACCCGAAGAAACATTTAAGAATGGAACCCAAAAGATCAAGGAAATCCAATGAACAGTTCAAATAAGGAACAATGATAGACTTTCAGTTCATACTGATAGTCAGATACTGAGAGTTAGTTACATCCCCAAAAAAGTGGATCTGACTTCCACGTCAGATAAATCACTGAAGTTTTATATTTAGCTTCTTGTTTTTATTTAAATCCATTACTTGAGGGAAAAGAAATGTAATTATTATTTTGTTTATCAGTCTAACTGATTTAAAACATGCAAACTAAAGGATCAAGGTCAAGTTGTATACCTTGGATCTAGATTTAACATTGTAATGCGTGATTCTAGAACAGGTCAAAGAACTTGTATAAATAGATGCACAATCAATTGTGAACATGTTGTTCGATGATGATTGTAGCCTCTCAGAGCATCTAAGGTTTAGACAAGAGAATTCATGCAGAAGCACAGACAAAGATCAAATCAATTTTCAAGAACAAGAACCAAGGCTATCGACAAGTATGAAAAGGTATTAATCAATCACTATAGGTGATATTCATACTCTATAAGCTTTAATGAAACTATGATCATAAATTATAGATTGCATATAGTTAGGTCATACATATTGTACATGTTCTAACAAGTGTAGTACACTTAAGAAATCCTTTCAAGGAAGGTGGATTTAACAATCCTATTGTAAATATATTAACTGAGTGCACACTACATCAGTGTTGCTAAACCTCTTAATAGAGTAGATCCTAATAGGTCTCCACATTAATACTCCTAACAGGGTAGATCATCAGAAGTGATCAAATTTTAAGCCTTAACTGACTCCCTTCCAATCTGAAGATAGTGAAATTTTGTGGGTGCCATCCCCATCGCAGTTTTTACTTCCTAATAGGAGTTTTTTTATATCATATCTTGTGTTATGTGTCTATTACTTTCATGAATTTTACATACAATTAATTCTATGAAATAATATTACATGCATAAGAAATAACATCAAATTTGGTTGGTAATACAATAAAGATTGATTGCTAATGAAGTAAGGTGAAAAGTGTTAAAAGTATTAGAGGTACTGATTCACCCCTCTCCTCTTAGTACTACTTCCCATTAATCCCAAGAATTGGTATCAGAACTGGATCTCTCGCTTTATTGAAAAGTTTAAATACTTAAAAGAAAAGATCATAAAATGGAGAAGTACAGACTTGATAAAAATATTAAGAATAAAAATCTTGAAATTCAGATGTTCTATGAATAGTATAAAGAAGCTAGAATTAGCATGAGATAGTTGCTAGATAAAAGAAAGAATATGGCATCTTGATGTAATGAGACAGATTATCATGAGGAAGAGATTCCATATTTCTTTAAGTCTTCAGGATCAAATACAAGAAAATCATTAGATACATTAGAAGAAAGCATCACAAGCCTAACCGAAATCAATCTACATCTAGCTGGACAAGTCAAATCTCTACAAATTGGTCAAGAGACACAGATGGTAAGGATGATTGGTGTCATGAACAATGCTAGACAAGATGAAAAAGAAAGAAAACTAGCTATTGATGATAGAAGAAAGATCACAATAAAGCTACAATAAAGAGTCTAAGATACAAAGACTTACAGAGCATCACCATGAGATTACAAATCAGATTATTCTTATGAGTCAAGAAGCAAAAAAAATGAATATGGAACTCATTGAAAGAATACATACTATCAAGAACTAAGAGAAGAGAATGAAAAAATAAAGCATGAGGTTAGAATTTAGAAACAACATAATGACATGATTAAGAGAGCTGAAGAAAGTACAAAAAGGATGAATGAATTCTTGAATGCACAAAGAAAACCCAACACCAACACTAGACTAGGGTACATCGAGCATGGAGGATCATCAAATGAAGCTAATCCAAAAGATTCCTACATAAATCCTAGACCAAGGAAGCTAACATGAAATCACTATGGAAAGAAATGCCACACCTCAAATCATTGTAAGAGAAAAGAAAAAGGTATTCCTAAATCTACATTTACATTCATAGGACACTATTATAATTGTAGCAAGAAAGGAAATAAAACATATGAATGTAAATCAAAGGTGAAAGAACCAAAGAAGGAAACCTATGTGGAAAAGTATTTTACCACCTACAAAGTGCATGGGCACACATCTCTTGAATTAAGGAAGAAGAAAATTGAAGCATGGAAACCCAAAAATCAACAAAATGCATATAAATTGAGCAGAGTTGGTAATTCATATGTTTGGGATTACAATACATGGATAAACTACACAACATGTGGTAGATATGGTCACATTGCTACAAAATGCATAAGAACATGGACCAAAAGGTATAGAGGCTGGACCAACCCTGGAATGGCATGTTTACACTATCATAAGGTTTGACATCTAAAGAAGGACTGCAAAGACTGAATATTAGAAACCACCACTTTTGCAAATGGTAATACCATTGAAGACATCAAGAAAATCAAAAAGCAAATGTGGAGGAAAGTTTCAACCATTGAGGAAGCTATACCAAGAAATGCAGTCGGTGACACCTCATCCCATGGATCTAGTGACATCACCACCCCCATCTAAAAGATGAACAAGTATGGAACTACACTACACCAAGTCATATTTTACATCAATTCCATTATACAAATTGATAGATAGTCAAAATATGCATGAATAAAGATGCATATTATGTTACTTATTACAATTGTGAGAAAACAACCCCATCGGTAAACACATACCAAAAATCATCGGTGAACATAAAAGGATGAGTTGTCTACACTTACCGAGAACCGTCGGTCAACACATAAAAAGGCTAAGTCTATAATGTAAACTGACACCCGTCAGTAAGGAAGAAAATTTACAATGTTGTCTTGACACTACACCAAGATCTGTCAGTGAAAGCAATAGTCTTAACAGCTATCCTGAGCATCCTGTCAACACCGAGAATGTTTTTTGAGAGTTTAACTAACAAAATCCATCTTCATGAAGCAATGAGTTGTTGAGCATTTATGACAGACTTAGGGAAAAAGTCTATAAATAATCGATGAAATAACTTCATTCTTCACACATGAATTGAGCAAACATAGCAGAGTGAAAATAGAGAAAAAAGAGAGAAGTTAGCAAAGCATCCTTGACTCGATCCAACACACTCCAAACTGATCAATCATAAGCTACATGGATTGAAGTAAGTACCAAGTGTACTGAGAACTATGTAATTATTTTTGAAAAAGCCCTAAATTCAAAACACAATGACAAAAACTTCAAGAACAGACAAATTGAAGAATGAAAAGAAGAATGTTGTTAAGTTAATCAAGAATAACACTTTTGTGGAACCAAAATACAAGATATGTCTAGAGGTTGCCTTGCAACCTGATGATTCTGATGCATTCTCAAAAATTCCAAATAGGGTTTTGTTGATAGAAGACGTTAGATCATATATCCATTGCAAGATCGCCGAGATTGGTGATCTAGAGATAGATCAAGCTTATAAGAAGCTATGTTATGATCAAGGGAACTTGAAGGAAGAAAAAAAGCAATTGCAAGTAAAAGGGATAATGAATTCCCTATATTTCTTGAGGGTTTTCAAAACCAATTGGATTCAGTTAGTACTAAGCAGAATGTACGATCAGAAGTTATGGTTGGATGAACCCAAACAGATTAAAAAGGATGTAATACATGCTATAACAGGTTACCCTATAACCAAAAAACCAAAAGCTCACAAGCATCCCTCTTGACCAGAATTTGAGAAACTCACCAACATTGTATGGGATAACCGAGGAATTAAGGTGAACACCATCACCAATGAGGAATTGAGGTTCGGTGCATGTGTCATAGGGTACAAAATCTTTCAAGCTAGCAGGCTAAACAACATAGCATCAACAAAAGTAAGCACAACTTACAATATTGTCATGAAATGAATACAAATGGATCTATCTGAGATCCTACTAAAGCAACTTGATGAAAATATGACAAAAATCAGGTCTGCGAAGAAAAACACATGTAAGTTTAGCTCACTTATAATGTGTATATTATTTATTTCAAGAATAATTTCCTTAAATTATAAAATTGTAGTGGGACACCACCAAGCCAGTCACATTACAAATAAATGACCTTATCAAGTCACTAGGTGACAACTTTAATTTAGTGATGACTGAATACTTCCTTGATTTCAAGGAAAAGATGATGGAGAGAGTAAGGATCCTTGAACAGTTAATTGAAAAGAATAAGGAAGAGATATGCTTTATGGTTGATTTAGATTTTACTCATATTAAGCCAGTTGTATCGAGGACACCCTGGTTACCACCACTTGACTATGAGATAAACATACATCAAGCAACAAATGCAATTGATGCACTGTTGAATGAACCACTTGACAGTAAGAAACAAAGATTTGGAACATATGAAGAGGCCAAGACTAAAATAAAAATGGGCCTAGTCATAAATAAGACTGTCAATGAGAAAAACAATATGGTAAATAATCTTGAGAAGTTGCTGTCGCTAAATGAGGAGGAGAAAGAACAAACAAAGGATATCGAGGGATAGGGTGCAATCAGTCAAGAGGAAGATAAGAAAGTAGCAGATTTTGAAGTGACAGAGTTTGATGTGCCTCCACCTCCAACCAAGAAACCAAGGACTACAACAGCTCAGAGTACAAGGATCCAAACTACAAAGAAAGATACTACACCTCTTATGAAAAGTCAAGTGAGGACCTATAAGAGGAAGCATCAAGCAGATAATCAAACATCTACCAAAAGGAGGAGAAGACTCATTAGAACCAAAGCTAACATTGAAGACTCAAAATAGGATGAGCCTGAAGAAGCTAAAAAGAGCTTAACCCCTTAAACAATTAATGAGATTTCTTATTCAATTGCTACAACAGGTACCATGATTGATAGGAAAATCAAAAAATGGGTAAAATTGGAGCCTGAGGACCAAAATAAAATAGAAGATGCAATAATCAGGTCTTTGGTTAGGTTCAAATATGTACCAGTTGAGTTTTCTAAAAAAATACCCAAAGAACTAGGTGACATAATTTAAGCACGATGGTCTTATGGTTTGCACTTAGAAAAGGAAGCAAGGGAGAGGATACTTGTAACACTCATGCCTCCCAAATCCAAAATGGAAGAGAAAAAAGAAATTATGAAAAAGAATTCCAATAAATTTGTGGCAAAGATAAGAGCCTAGAAGGTGTTATAGGGGAAGCTCATAGAGATTGACAGCATGAAAAATGCTAAATGGAGAGAAATTCTAGATCTACCTACATAATCAACAAGTTGTGAGAATCTGTTACTTCTCACCAAGACACCTCATATAGAGGAGTAGAAAGAAAAAGCAAGTCCAAAGCACATTGCTTTGGATAATATGGAAGATACTGAGCCCATTGACTTAGATAAATTCATGGATGATCTTGAAATTCAAAATATTACTCACTATGATTCTGATAAGGATCCCAAGAAGGATGATGATGTAATATTCATATCTCTTAAGGATCAAGAAAAGAAACAAGCATTGAAGACACTAGGAAATAAGGACATGGATGTTGTTGATGAGACATGGCCAGACACTTCAATCATTGACATAATAGGACTAGACCCTGTAGAACAAATTCAAAAGGATGAAGATGTCACTATTCAACAAGATCAAACCTACAAACAAGACACAACTACTGATGCAACATAGGTGAGCACACATAACAATATGCCAGTATTGATGAAGGTCATCAATCTGATAGAAGGACAAGAAGAATCTACTGCAGATACAAGCATACCCAAAGACAAGGGTGATGCAGAAACAAAGGACACAAAAGATGAATCCAAAGATACAACTATAGAACAAGCTGCTACCAATGATTAGCAAGACAAGTCTACTAGTAAAAATCAAGGAGAAAAACAAGTAGAAGAGAAAAAGAAGCCAGAGAAGAGTGAAGAAGAAAAGACAGATGATCCAAAAAGAAAACAAAGGAGAAATCTACTGATACACCCAAGGTTGATGAAGAGACATCTTCACCTAACCGATAGGTGAACACTGAGTAGAAGGCACAAGAATTTTCATCTACAAAGCCTTCACCAAGCACCTCAGAGAAAAAAAATGAACTAGAAATGGTATTTCATACATCTGCTTCTACACAAGTCTCAAGGAATAAACATAAGAGAAAGATAAAAAAAATACAGTCACTCTAGATAAAATAATTGAGATTCTAGTATGTGATCCTACAACATTGGATCCTATTGAGTTAACAAAGTATGCTATACTTTGTGAAAGGAAAGCTATCCAGGATAAGCTGAGAAAGGACACAAAAGAATCAAAGGTACTCAATTTTGCAAAAGGAATCCTCCAAAAAATTGTACCTGATACAAATGTTGATCAAACAACTCCCATACTTGATCAATTAGTGGATCTCACCGACACTATCACATCTCATAATATAGTTGTTGAAAAGGCTATGGAAGAAAGACTTGAGAAGAAATTTGAATTCAAGTTAGCAGAGAAAATAAGCCAAGAAGTGGCACTGAACAAGATGAAGCTATTTGAACTGTAAGCACATTGGACCCTATAATTTTAGAAGCTATAGCCTTAATTCAAAAATTGTGCATGTTGGATCAACTCACCAAGGAGTATACCAAAAAGATAGCACAACTTGATGCTGATCTTCAAGATAGTGCACAAGGTCTCACAAAAATTGAAGATGTAATCAAATTGCACCATTACCAGCTAAAGCAAACTAGGAAGTTGAGATAGAATATTCAGATTGCAGAAACAAAGTTTAGAAATGAGGTGAATGAGCTTCAAGCTCAACTTTTACCAACTCTCACATTATTGCAAAACCATATGAAATAGGCAAGAACACTTATTTCTACCCTAGAAATGTTTGTCCTAGACAATATTTATGATATGCATTCCAGGATTGCACTAGAGCACATGGCACTGTAAATCCTCAAAGATAAATGGGAGAAAATGATGGAATATATCAAGAGAAGTCACTCCCACATACTTGACACTCTTTAAGTTGCACACTTTTGTCACATTTTTGACAACTTATAAGTTTTACATTTTTGTCATGATTATTAAAAAAGGGGGAAATGATATGTACAATCAGTAATCTTATATCATTAAAAAGAGGAAATATTATGAAAAAAGGGGAATTTATAGTAAATAGACAAGTATACATGTACATATACTTATACTATACCAATGCATATAGTTAGGGGGAGTCATATAATGACAAGGATATATACATGGTGTACATACTAACCACTTTAGTATTTTGCACATATCAGTTTTTGATACTAATGTCAAAGGGGGAGATTGAAGACATTATATTTTGTCATTAGTATATGCAAGGAAAAACATGATAAACACCATTCGTTTATACTACACCGAAAGACAGGGCACAACACTACCTGACGCCAAGGTTACCGATATTTCTAAATACAAAGCATCCCGACGCAACACTATTTAGTGTTAACCAATGACAGAAATGTTAGTAATAACTGAGAGGGGGGGTGAATTAGTGGCCTCAAAAATTTATCCTTCAAACTTAACCACCAATCAATAAACCTCAGATTATTATGTCCCTACAAGATGCATGCCATGAAACACTTATAATGATTAACTGTCTGTCATTGTTCTCTATCAATCCTTATTATTTCTTGATTACCGATAAGCAATATAACTATTTACTAAAACTTGATAAATAAGCAGAGCATACCGATCAATCCAGTGTTAACTATGTCAAATACAAAACAATAAAGAAATGAATCATACACACATAACACATGAATTTTTAACGTGGAAACCATGTTAAAGGAAAAACCACTGGGATCGGTACCCCCAAATTTTCACTCTTCTAAAGTGAGCCCTGTTAGGAGCCAACCTTGTTAAAGGTTACAAACACACGATTAAGTGTGACCTTGTTAGAGGATTTTATACATTGAGGTTGTCACTTAGTATTGGGCATCTATTGCTACCATCCTTGAATCAACCTCCTTCTTAGACTGTCAATAGGTATCGGGCAAGTCCAATGCTACTTTCATGAATCAACCTTTTTGGCACTCCTTGGGATGTACCTCAATATATAGAAGACTATTAAGTCCTGCTCAGTTAAGAGACTTGATGATTCAATGGTTAAACTGAAACACTATGACCTGTTTCTAATGCAACTTTGAATTCCAGATTTTCATATATATATTTAAGTGCATTATCTCTCTGATCAATGTATCAATTTAATTCTTTGTGCTCCACACTTTCTTCTCTATGATGTTGTGCTCACTATTTGTTGGTGTCTGCAGAATTCCTTAGCTCTCCTTCAGCTTGATTGATTAGAAATGTATGAATTTATTCTTCATTAGTTTATCTTTAGAATCCTCTTTCTATTCACTCCCCTTAATCCCATTCATAAATGAATTAAGCTTGTCTCTTATATAGACATGATATTCACTATTTCTTGATTCTTGATTCTTGGCATGAAAAATAATCTAGCCAATTTGATTTAAAGGATAACTCCTGATTTGTCTCATAATTATCTTCTTGCCAACTGTACAAATCATATTTAAATAAATCACTTAACTCTGGTCGAATAAAACAAAGAAAACAACCAGTTAAGTCTGTCTTTAGCTCTTTCTAGCTAGATGTTTTGTCATTTTTTGAACTCTCTATTTTTTCTGTCACCTCTGTAATTAGTTGTCGGTGACAACTGACAGTTTCATCAGTGAGACTCCATTTATCTTCGTGATCTCCGTCCATTGGGCATCATTGGATTTTTTTTACTCGTCGGGTAACCTTCTAACTTTTCTTGTCGGGCATCACTGTGGCTTTTCTTCATCAGGCAACACTATACTTTAGCTTGTCAGGTATCACTGTGATTGTTCTTCTTTTCTCTGACCATCAGTGTGCACTCCAACGGTGTTATTTGTCACTTAGTGAATACTTGACTTTTATGCATTGTTGAAAGCATAACCTTTATTCCTTTGGTTCTCTAAAGTCTTTGGAATTATGTACATGAGCGTATAGATGATATCAAGTTGACATCAATGACAATACAATACATTAACTATTTTAATGCCTTGCATTATCTTCAACTTAACATTGTCAAACATCCAATCAGTTACATGTCATCAATCTCTCCCTTTGGCATTGATGGCAACATACTATATTATCACACTATACTATTTTTAATACAATATTAAATTCAACAGTTGAGATTCATCAAACTACCAATCTTTTTGTTCTTTCAACAGATAAATGTCTGACCATTAGTAAGCTTTGTTTTAGCTTAGATTTGATTCTTTTAGCTCTCTATCTTTTGATGTGTTGAGTCCTCCTAGTGTCAATTTCTCTCCCTTGACTATTCTTCTCTCATGATGCCTTTTTCTCTTTTCAGAAACTCTCCCTTTGTATAAACTTTCATACAATTTGCTCTCCCTTAGGATATAATCTCTCCTTGTTGGAGTAATGTGATAATATTTCTCCCTTTTCTAAAGAATGTTATAATATGGATAATCTCTCTCCCTTTGACAACAATGCCAAACAAATATTTTACAAATATCTGAAATTCATGTCAAACAATCATTTCTTTCCATCCATAATATATTCCTTGAATTTCCCTTATCCATCAACAATACAAAAATATGCTCTGGTGCTTGGTTCTGATATATACCTATCTGTATATAGATGTAGCCTTGAAGTTCATCCTTTGCTTGCATCAACATTAATGATATTCTGATAATATGTAGGTTGATGTAGTCTTCAATCATTTTACTGACTGGTAGACAAGGGTTTGACCCCTAGTCTCTTTATCAAGTACTCAAATGTATCCTTGGGCAGTGGCTTGGTGAAGATATCGGCCAATTGTTCTTTTGATTGCACATACTCAAGTATCACTTCCTTTTCTTGAACTTGTTCTCTTAAATAATGATACTTGAT
>MU226329.1:382684-396562 GCA_018584345.1 Thuja plicata
TGATTTGCTTATTCTCATAGAAGACTTAAATGCAGATTCTAAGTTTGGTAAGACACTATTATCAAAGTTATTCATCTCAAATGAAATTAGTCTACCAATTAAACTATCAAGAGTAACTGTATTGTTTTCTACTAGTCTCATTTCTTGAAAAGCAGAAACTCTAATAGCATATACAGGTAGTAATGTTCTTAAGATTTTACTTACCACTGTTTCCTCTTCAAGTGTACCTCCAACTCCTCGTATAGCATTGACTACTTATTTTATTCTTGTGTTGTACTGTGTGATGTTTTCTCCTTCTTTCATTCTGAGATCATCAAATTTTCCTCTAAGGCTTTCAGCCTTGGCTCTTAGAACATTTGTATCACCTCCATGTACATGCTTCAATTTGTCCCACATCTTCTTTGCAATTTTGCAATCTTTGACATCTTCAAATTTAGCATCAGAGAGTGAGGAAGAAAGATCTATGACCATGTAGTTGTGTTCATGCTTCTCTCTTAATTGACCTACTATCTATACTCTTGTGGGAAACACATATTCAGTATCTAGGAATTGAGTAACATCATTACCAATACCTGATAAGTGGATTCTTATCCTACTTTTCCATGAAGCAAAGTTGTCTTTGTTCAACTTGGGCACATCTTGTCTATTCATCTTATGATCTTGACTTAGGTCTTGAAACCTTCCTTACTAAGCACACAAGCTCTGATACCAATTGTTAGTAATAACTGAGAGGCGGCGGGGTGAATCAATGGCCTCAAAAATTTATCCTTCAAACTTAACCACCAATCAATCAACCTCAGATTATTATGTCCATATAATATGCATGCCATGAAATACTTATAATGATTAACTGACTATCAGTGTTCTCTGTCAATCCTTATTCTTTCTTGATTACCGATAAGAAGTATAACCATTTACCAAAACTCAGTAAATAAGCAGAGTATACCGATCAATCTAGTGTTAACTATGTCAAATACAAAACAATAAAGAAATGAATCACACACATATAACACATGAATTTTTAACGTGGAAACCCTGTTAAGGGAAAAACCACTGGGGCTGGTACCCCAAATTTTCACTCTTCTAAACTGAGCCCTATTAGGAGCCAACCCTGTTAAAGGTTACAAACATACGGTTAAGTGCAACCTTGTTAGAGGATTTTATACATAGAGGTTGTCACTTAGTATTGGGCATCTATTGCTACCATCCTTGAATCAGCCTCCTTATACTGTCAAGAGGTATCAGGCAAGTCAAATGCTACTTTCATGAATCAACCTTTTTGGCACTCCTTGGGATGTACCTCAATATATAGAAGACTGTTAAGTCCTGCTCGGTTAAGAGACTTGATGCTTCAATTGTTAAACTAAAACATTATGACCTGTTTCTAATGCAACTTTGAATTGCATATTTTTAGATCTATTTAAGTACATTACCTCTCTGATCAATGTATCAATTCAATTCTTTGTGCTCCACACTTTCTTCTCTGTGATGCTATGCTCACTGTTCATCGGTCTCTGCAGAATTCCTTAGCTCTCCTTCAGATTGATTGATCAGGACTATATGAAGTTATTCTTCATTAGATTCTCTTCATCATCCTCTTTCTATTCACTCCCCTTAATCACATTCGTAAATGAATTAAGCTTGTCTCTTATATAGACATGATATTCAGTATTTTTTAATTCTTGATTCTTGGCGTGAAAACAATCCAGCCAATTTGATTTAAAGCATAACTCCTATTATCTCATAATTATCTTCTTGCCAATTGTAAAAATCATCTTTAAATCAATCACTTAACTCTGGTCAAATAAAAAAAAGAAAACAACCAGTTAAGTCTATCTTTAGCTCTTGCCAGCTAGATATTTTGTCATTTTCTAAACTCTCTGTTCCATCAGTCACCTCTATAGTTAGTTGTCGATGACAATTGATAGTTCCGTCGATGAGATTCCAGTTAGCTTTGTGATCTCCATCCATTGGGAATCATTGAATTTTTTTACTCGTCGAGCAACCTTCTGAATTTTCTCATTGGGCATAACTATGGCTTTGCTTCATCGAGAAACACTATAATTTAGCTCGTCGGGTATCACTCTGACTGTTCTTCTTTGCTTTGACCATCGGTGTGCACTCCGTCAGTGTTGTTTGTCACTTAGTGAATACTTCAATTTTATGCATTGTTGAAAGAATAACCTTTATTCCTTTGGTTCTCTAAAGTCTTTGGCATTATGTACATGACTGTATAGATGATATCAAGTTGACATCAATGATAATAAAATACATTGACTATTTTAATGCCTTGCATTATCTTCAACTTAACATTGTCAAACATCCAATCAGTTACATGTCATTAAGAAAAGACAAAGGAATCAGACAAGTAACCAATAGTGAAACCTGATGAAACAGTTAAGAGTGGAACCCAACAGATCAAGGGAACCCGACGAATAGTTCAAAGAAGGAACACCGACAAACTTTTAGTTCACACCAACAATCTAATACTGAGAGTCAGTTACATCCTAAAAAAAGTGGATCTGACTTCCACGTTAGATAAATCACTGAATTTTTATATTTATCTTCTTGATTTGTTTTTAAATCCATTACTTGAGGGAAAAAAATGTAATTTTTTTTTACATCAGTCTAATTGATTTAAAACATGCAAACTAAAGGATCAAGGTCAAGTTGTATACCCTGGATCTAGAGTTAACATTGTAATGTGTGATTCTAGAATAGGTCAAAGAAATTATATAAATATATGCTCAATCAATTGTGAACATGTTGTTCAATGATGATTGTAGCCTCTGAGAGCATCTAAGGTTTAGACAAGAGAATTCATGCAAAAGCACAGACAAAGTTCAAATCAGTTTTCAAGAACAAGAACTAAGGCTATTGACAAGCAGGAAAAGGTATTAATCAATCACTATAGGTGATATTCATACTCTGTAAGATTTAATGGATCTTTGATTAGCATTTATAGATTGCATATAGTCAGGTCATACATATTGTACACATTCTAACAAGTGCAGTACACTTAAGAAATCCTTTCAAGGAAGGTGGATTTAACAATCCTAATGTAAATCTCTTAATCGAGTGCACACTACATCAGTGTTGCTAAATATCTTAATAGAGTATATCCTAACAGGTCTCTACATTAATACTCCTAACAGGGTAGATCATCTAAAGTGATCAAATTGTAAGCCTTAACCAACTCCCTTCCAATCTGCAGATAGTGAAGTTTTGTGGGTGCCATCCCCACCGCAGTTTTTACTTCCTAACAAGATTTTTCTACTATATCATATCTTGTGTTATGTTTCTATTACTTTCATGAATGTTTCTATGAATGTTACATACAATTAAGTTTATGAAATAATATTACATGCATAATAAAGAACATCAAATTTGGTCAGTAATACAATAAAGATTGATTGCTAATGAAGTAAGTTGAAAAGTGTTAAAATTTTTAGAGGTATTGATTCACCCCTCCCCTCTTAGTACTACTTCCCATTAATCCCAACACAATCATCTCCCCCACTTAGCATACTACCTCTAGAATATTTGTCTTGTGATATTGTAATGCCTCTATCCTTTCAAAAAGGGATCCCCTACTTGACCATGTACAAAATAATGCGTTCAAAGTTTTTATTTGGCCCTTCACCTCCTTTTCTAAGTTAGGAAATCTAGTGTATGCCTTGTGCACTATGTCCACCTTTCCTTTCAAGATATCTATCCTATGTTGCAAGATATACAACAATGTAGCTAGAGAAACTTCATTATGATCCTTGTCTAATTTCTTTATTTCTTGTGGGAAGTCCTTAATGGGTTATGTCTATACAGAGGAAACTTCTTTTGCTGGAGGAGGAGCTTTGGGAGTCTCTTCTAATTTATTTTTCAAAGCTTCCAAATGCCCTTGTAATGCTTTGATTTGCATCAAATATTTTTCTCTATCCTTATCTATAACAATTGAATCATCAAAGAGTTTTCCATATATTGCAGAAAGTTGCTCTATTTGTTTCTCACTAAGGCAGGAAAAGTGGATGACAGCCTGGGAAATCTCATGATTAGAAGTATTCTAGACAGTCTAGATAATCTTGTCTCCATCCATTTTCTCTTCAACACTAACCAAAGATGGATTTTTTGTTCTTGGTGCCAGGGACCTCATGGCTAAAGTATAGGATCTTAGATGATATCCACATCCCCTTATCATTTCTCCAATCTGAGTCTTAGAAGATAGATTAGCATCTGGTTCCTTCCTAAATTGGTCACTTATGAATGTGTTGGTAAACAAATTTTTCTTCCTTATTATAACTCTAAAATACCCAAATATGAAGAAGCAATTGAATACAACAGTTGGGAAATTATAATTGTAAACTAACTTCCCTCTAAATTTAAAGGTACAACTCCCTTGTATGAATGATTTTTAGTGAATTTTGATCTTTCCTAATCTAACGAGGGTATGTTCTTGACCCGAGAATAGAAGAGGTAAAACAAGCTAAACCTAGGCAGGAAATAGCTCAGGTAGGATAAATTCAACCCTAAATCTAGCTGATTCTAAGATTTCATCAATCAAATTGAACCCCAAAAATGGTAATGCATGAACAACTACTAAAAATGTAGATGCAAGACTAAAGATTAACAATGAAATGAGAAAGAATCAATCTATATCACAAAAATATTTCTCAAACTTAGGATAACAAATTTTTTTCCCTTTAATTAACTATATCAAATCATAATACAAAACTTGTGTTCAAATATAGATTGAAAATCCAAATTCAAAGAAATATCTAAATTCAATAGAAAGGTAAATGCAATGCAATGGAAAAACTAAAGGAATGGTATTTAGACACACATAATTGACTCCGCAAAATGCTATCTTTTACACCAAAATTTAGCCAACCTTTGTATTAACTTTTGGTATAGTACATATAGAGTTTGAGTCTTGACTGTTACAAAAAGAGTAACCGAAATGGTTCAACTTATTTTAAGAAAGAATGATAAAAAAACATTTATCCGTTACAATATCATCAAAATTTGGTACAAAGGGAGAATCTATTCAAGCTTCAATTTCATTCCCTTTGCCTAATTTAGCCCTATAGGTGGTGACAACTGTAATAACTCTGATGAGCTCTTCATGCCTGTTGACATGGACATTGGTATATCAGATGAGCCACCTAGAATGCTCCTTGGCCAGGCTCTTAATTGCATCTATCCTATCCTTCAATTCTTCCAAGGCTTTATAAATACATCCACTCAACTACTGGAGTTCTAGCACTTTGTCCAAATGGGTGGAAGACTGCTCTGACAGCTTATGTACATAATTAGAAAATGATTTCTGCATATTGGCCAATCCTATAATTTCTTTGCCTTGTCCACTCATCTATGATTCTGTGTGCAGACCTTGAACAATCTTAAAGTCTTTATTTTGTTCCTCCTTGATCTTAACATCTACTTGCTGCAACCTTGTCTCAATGATCATCTCAATTTTGAACTCTAGGCTTTGAAGCCACTCGATTAGAGGTTCATCTCCTTTTTGTAGAATCTTGGCTTTCAATTCCTCTTTGGTCTTCATATTTACTACCACATGGAGTGTCACTATGCACTCCTAACACTTCACTCTCTTAGATGTGAGAGTCTGCAAATTCTTCTGAATGTTGTTCCTTTCTGTCTCCAGTCTTAAGAGAGCATTACCCAGTTGCTCAACAACTACCAATCCCTCAAATTTGAGTCTCTCAACCCATCCCTTGCCAATCTTCATGAAGTGCCTATCCTCTTCCAACTTGGCTACTATGGCTTGATTCTCCATAGAATTGGGATTGAATGTGGTCTGAGTACTGGGAATACTAGCAACTGGAGTGACCAATTGCCGGATGAAATTAGGCTGTTCACTTACTTCGGTCTTAAGCTGTACCTTAGCCATTTTGAGTTCTTCTAGCTCTTCTTCAATCACTATATTAGTAGATTTCCACCAATCCACCTTGGTATCATGCTGAGCTAAACCCATGTCAAATGAGTGTAGTTCAATATCTGAAGGGGTTAAATCTTCAAACCTACCCTCCTTCATGGGTTTCACTACCTCCATGGTGAAGTGCCTAGTTTCTAGATCCTGGCCCAAGGTGGACAGCGTCTTTACTTTCTTAGCCTTTGTTGTAGTGGTGCCTGGTTGCAAGACTTGAGCTAAAGTATCTTTGCTGGGAGATTCTTCTTCTACTCTCTTTCTTTTGTGCTCTAGAGCATTCTCTATCCATGATTTGGTGCTGGTGACCTTAGTGACAAAGACAAACTCCTCTTTAAAAAATTTCCTAATTAATCGAGGAGTAGACTTTGGTCTTGAAGAAAATGGATTTATAGAGGTAGGGGAAGAAGACACCAATCTGATGAATTGGGTAGCCTCTTGTTGCTTCTCAATCCTCTCATCTGATTCTATAGCTGAGGAATTGGAGGTATCTTCACCCACCTCCACTACAATAGGGGACTCTCTCCTTGGGGTATCTTGGGTTGAAGTGCTGGCTGGTACATCTATAGTGACTGCTTTAGCTAACTGTTCATGTTTTGCACCTTTGGTGCATTCCTTTGTTGACCCAATATCTGGAAGTGGGCCTTCTCCACAAGTCTTCTTTGGTTGAACTTCTTTTTTAGGAGGTTAATTGCCTCTTCAGTTGGCTGAGATGAACTTTTGGTCATAGTTGGGAGTATCACCGAAGAATTTGTTGCAATTTTGGAAGTATCCTTTGTTGGGGTCATTTGAGTAGGACTCTTCCTTTCTGACCTCTTCCTTCTTCCTGTCATCCATTCAACCCACTACTCTGTCCTCTTATAAATGCCACTCATTAGAGTATGCATGTCACTGATGGCTTGATCTAGCATGGGCTTGGAACTGATGGGGGTGAGCTTTATCTTCTCCAGGTATGTATTGTCATACATGTGATTACCATCATCTTCTAACCCCTCCACTGCTATGTTAACATTGAACTTTTTGATTTTTTCAATAGTTATCGTGGTATAGAATATCTCTCTACTCTCCAAATCATATTTGCAATTGGCCCAGTAGTCTTTAATGTCATCTACATGATGGATGACTTGGCTCATTTGCAAGTAGTCACAAGCATAATTAATAGGATCATACTGTGGCCTTAGAACATCATAGGTTTCTAATGAAAACCTCTTTGATAATGTCTTTAGAACATTCTTCACCTTAAACTGAGATGCAAAAATGTAAGCTTCGATAGTCATGGGGAAGTCATAGCCTTTCTTCCTAGCATCAACACAGATCAAATTCACTTGAATCACTTGTCTCATCACCTCTACCAGCATGATCATATCAATAGGATATATGGGTAGCTTCAAAGGGAAGTCATCGAATCCTGCAAGACAAATGTATGAGAAATCCCCAAATTGAATGAAATAACATCCAAATTGGCTGATAAAATCCATGGCCTCAGGAGAGAATCTCCTTTCTGGGAAACCTTGTAGCTCCCCACACTATCTCATTGTAAATGCGTCATTAACTCAGAGGTAATCAGCATAACTGTTATGCAACTACAAAGAGGGGAAAAATTTGTAGCTCTTAACATCATCAGGAAATTCCTCTAATCTAGGAAGCCCTGGCCAAATTTAGATCATGGCCAATATATACAATAAAAATAAAGACAAATAAAATTCATTTTGATGTTTATCTCTATCTAGGGCATTGGCTAGATTTTTGCTTACCATAAATGCCCAATCGATAAAATGGTGCTAAGAACAGATTACCTACACCAAGAAGAAATGATGATCTACAAAATTGAGTGCCTCACTCTCAACTCTGATCCTATGGAGAAGTACCAGGATGTCTATGATTTTTGGTTTCATATTAGAGTCATGTAGTGTTTCTAGCAGCTTCCCTTTGGTGCTTCTAGGCTCTTGAAACCATGCCTTCATTATCTCCTTCTTCCAAACTAAATTCTTTGCTATATATTTAGTTACCGCCTGACTGTATGTCATTTCTGAATACTCAGGTTGCTCTGGGATGCGAAGCGAGTTCTGAACCAATTCTCTATCGATAGAGAGAAACACCGTATCATTGGGCAAGAGGATTTTCTTGGTGTCTAGGTTGTATCAAGCTATACATTACCGGATCAATTCAGGGGATTGAATAGCTACGAGAAAACCAGCGGCTTTGAATAATATGCTCTCCTTCAGTTTCTTAGTGATGGGATGCATCTGGTCTAATTTTAGCCTATTGTGAAAGTTCTACATATCAAAGAACTTTAGAGATGTATCTGAGATCTTATACCAGTCGGAGGTGATGTCATTCATTCTGTCAAATCCCATAAATTTGGAAGCCAAGCTTTGAATGATTTGGTTCGAGCAACAGGAATATCTCTCAGGAATGCAAGGGCGAAGAATAATCAATATCAGAGGCGTTGAATTCAAACAATTTGTCAAACAAATGGTAGCTCCTATTTGCAATCTTCAACTGATTTTATAACTTTTGAATTCTTACCATTTAATGGCCGACTTCCCGTGCCACATGAATGAAAAGACATAAGCATTAATGGAAAAAGTATGTTATGAAGTAAAACAACTTTATTTGGATTAATTACTTTGCTCTTACAGGTCATTGGGAAGTGTCTTTTCACTTCAGTAACCATAACGGTAACTTTCCTGAGGTAGCAAAAAATTACTTTTCCACTTCTCCTTTGCGTGGAGAAATACTTTTGGAGCTCTCTCTATTTGAAAATCTGTCGAAAGAGAATTTTAACCTATTGAGGTGCAAAAATGATAGTTGTGGATTTCAATAGCTTTCTTCATGTCTTGGGTCACTTATGAGATTGATTTCCCTTCAAAAATATTTTATTTTAATGGTTTGGCAGAAAACGTACTCTGCAGGTCGAAACCCGCCTGGTGGAGTATTGGAGAAGCTATTTTCTTCTTTTTCGCCAGCAAGCTTACATCTTAGATTTCTCTCCATTTGATCATTCCTTTCAGTCTACAGGGATGTATTCTAAATGCAATAGTATTTCTAATCCCAGATTATCCACTCTAAAACTATACCAACTACTAAGACATCATGGAATAGTCATCTGTGGAAAATGCACCCTGCTGGTGCTTTTTCGCCGGTGGAGAAGCCCGAACCCAATTTTCCACCAATGAAGCAATATAAAGTATTCAAGCTACAAACTCCAAAATCATAGAAGATAAATGTTAGAAGTCTCCAAATTGTGACCTTTATCAAATTTGGGATCTTAAACCTACCTAATTAAGCATGACTTCAGATATAATTCCCCCTGACTCGCAAGGAGAAGTGAAATTGGGGAAATTTGATAAAGTTTGCCTATCCTAAGGGGATAGTTTAGACTTAGACTCCAGAAAATCATAATACTTTCAAAACCACTACTATCAACTAAACTTCCACTTTTGTCTAAAGGTATGTAGACTAGAAGTGGGGCAATAGCTGGCTCTATCTGGGGACTTGGACATTCACATGTTCAAGCAAGGAACTCAAATCTCTGGTTTCACAAAGCTCAATTAAAGATGGCTCACAAAAAAACTAAAGCAAGACACGAAAAAGGAAGCAGAAAAGAAGCCTAACTAGGAAAACAAAAACAAGAACTAAACGTAACTATAGTACAATACATGGGTTACTTATTTTAAATTCATATATGATAGAGCTTCAAATCCTGACCATTATATGTCAGGGGTAGCACTTCACCATCTAGATAAGTCAGTTTAAAAGAATTCTTCTCAAATGCCTGATGGATCTTAAAAGGTCCTTTCCATAATGTTTCAAATTTTTCGTGCATGTCTTTGGGTGCCCTGCGCTTGTCCCATAACAACACCATGTCTCCTTCCATAAATTTTTTGGGGTCTTCTCCTTTTTTCAAACAAGTTCTTTACACACATTTGGTACCATGTGATATGATCAAAAATATTTTCCCTTTCTTCTTCCAGTTTGTTTAGGTACAAAATCCTTTTTTCTTAACCATCTTTGTACATGCCATCCTCTACTGTTATTCTTAGTTTGCAAGTTTCTAACTGTAATGGTAATGGGAGACTGGCTTCTACACTATAAAAAAGTACAAAAGGAGATACACCAATGGCTATTTTGGGAGTCACTCTATCCACCCAGAGGGCTTCATAGATTTTCTTATGCCAGGTTCTCTCGTTATCTGCCATGAGCTTTTTCATGATTTTTACCAAATTTTTATTGCTAGACTCAGCTTGACCATTACCTTGAGGGAAGTAATTAGATGAATGACTGATCATGATGCCATAATAAAGAAAAATTAAGTAATTTCTTGAGTCAAAAAGTATGCAGCATTATCCATAACTAACTTAACAGGCACACCAAATCTTACTAGAATGTTTTCTTTGATAAACTCACATACCACCTCTAAAGTAGTTCTCTTGGTTGCTTTCGCCTCCACCCATTTCATGAAGTAATCAGTTGCAATGATTATGTAGGTATGACCCATGCTAGATGTGGGAATTATAGGACCGATAAAATCAAGACCCCACTACTGAAAGAACCCTCAATTACCATTGGTCTTAAGGGTAGTGCTGCCAACTGAGGCTTTCCAGTAAACATTTTGCATTTTTCACATCTCGCTACCCAGTGGAGCATCTCTAAACATTCCTGGCTAGTAATAACACTGCCCCAAAATATTTAATATAGTGACTGATGAGGAGAAGTGTCCTCCATAAGCTTCATCATGAAACACCTTTAATAGCTTCTCTTGCTATTGTCTGTTGACACACCGGAGGAAAGTTCCATCTATAGACCTCTTATATAGTCTGTCCTCCCAAATTACATATTTAGAAGCTTTCAGTTTCAGATCTCTTCTTTTCTTAGAAGTTAATCCTCAAGGAATTCACCATATGTCAGGAAATATACAATGTTTCCAAACTAAGGGTCTTGCATACATACCACCAGAACCAAATGCATACTTTCTGGATCTTCATCCACTTGGTTTTCTGCCATTGCCTTGCATAGTGCATTCCCTCTCACCAACTTGGTGGGCTTGATCTCTGTATCATATTCTTGGGTTTTAGCCACATGTGCTCCTCTGTTGTTACATCCTACATCCTATTGAGTCAATATTATTTTTACTGCAATATCAGGCACATACACTAGAGAGTGAGAGTGTAAAATGTAAAATGTAAAATTCTTTAAAGCCTTTACGACTATGAAAGCTTGATTTTCAGTCTGAGACTATCTCAATTCATGATTTTTCAGAGGTGTTCTCATAAAAGAAATGGGAGCTTGGATTCCCTCCTCATTCTCCAGCATTAGGATGGATGATAGAGTATATTCAGACAAATAACAATAGATTATGAAATCTTTCTTATAATCTGGGTGACATAACATAGGAGCATTGGCTATGGCATCCTTTATGCTTTTGAAATCTTGTTTACCAGGATCATTCCACTTGAAAATCACATTTCCCTTCATCATGTCCAGTATGCATTTAGTAATCTCAGAAAAATCTGGAATGAATCTCTTGAGAAAGTTTACTTGGCCAAAAAATGATTTCACTCCAGTTTTGTTCATAGGTAAACTCAATTGTTAGATTTATCTTACTCTTTCTGAGTTGATCCTTATGCCTTCTTCAAAAAAAATGTGACCCAAAAATTTCCCTTTAGTTACAAAAAAAACTCACTTCTTGGGGTTCAATGAAATCCCATCTTCTCGACACCTTTGCAATACTCTTTGTAAATCATTTATGTGATCCACTCTTTTCCTAGAAAATATAGTAAGATCATCCAGATACATACCATTGATTTTTTTCTTCATATCTTTGAAGGAAAGGTCCATACCTCTCTAAAAGGTGGCTCCAACATTGATTAACCTGAATGTCATTCTATGATATGCAAAGGTGCCCCATGGAGTGGGGAAAGCAGTTTTATGCCGGTCTGCCTTCTCAACTTCAATCTAGTTATACCCTGAGAAGCTGTCTAACATGGACATCATTTCAGCTCTGACCATGGTCTGCAAGAGGTGATCCATGTTGGGAATTGTGTAATTGTCCTTCAAGGAAGATTGATTAAGGTTTCTGAAGTCAACACAGATTCTTATCTCTCCATTCTTCTTCCTCACAGGCACTATATTCGCTACCCAGGTAGAATGATGGATAGGGTATATGATCCTTGCTTTGAGCATTTTATCAACTTCCCTTAATATGGAATCAGCAACTTTGGGGTTGTAATTCCTTTGTTTTTGTCTGAATGGAGTTGCCTCAGGTTTTAAGGGAATCTGGTGTTTGAATTCCCCGTTCATAAAAAATTTCAAATCTTCATAACTCTAGGAAAAAACATCTTGGTATTCTAGGAAGAGTTTCCTAGCCTCTTTCCTCTCCTCTTCATTACAACATTTCCCAATTTTGATCATCTTGGGATCCTTCTCAGTTCCTATGTTCATTCTCTCATATTCACCAGTGGTAGGACCTCTCTTGATTCTCTTCTTCTTAACAAAGGTGTCATGCCTATTGAAAAGCTTCTCAAGAGTGACCAAATGGGGAGGAATGATATTACCTTGTAAGTGGATGACATCTGACTTATCCTTCTTTTGCTTGTCCTGAGGGTATCCTTTAGTTCTATTAGGAACATGTTTATGGAAGTCACCACCACTCTATAGAAAGAGAAGGAGGTTCTGGTCATCTTCGAACACTTGCCAATATTCCACATTATCAAGCACAGGTGGTCAATATACAATCTCCACTTGGTACTTCTTATCTTTGAATTTTGGGTGAGGGAGGAGTAACAAAGCTGACACTACCAAGGAGTCTGCCTTAGAGTTCAATTCTCTTGGCACAGATTCAATACAAAATGCATCGAGTGCCTCTATTTCATCCCATACTCTGTTTTTGTATTTCTTTAATCTATGATTTTTTACAGAGTATTGATTCTTGAATTGACGCACGATTAGCTTAGCATCACCACGAGCTTTCAGGATCTTCACACCCTTTTACTTTGTAGCAATAATCCCTAACAAGAGGGATTCATACTCGACAACATTGTTGGTGTTCCCAAACTCCAATTTATAAGCCAGGGGCTCACATACTCCATCTGGTGATATCAAGACCACACCTACACCAGATCCTGACAAAGCACAACTGCCATCAAATTCAAGAGTCGAAATCTGTGGTGGAGTTTCATTGGTAGAAAGATTTTTTTCCTCTTCTCCAGGATCTATTTCCTCATCATGGTCATTTATGAACAACATATAGTTACCAAATTATAACTCTTGATACATTATTTGGGCTTTAGGGTCATTAGATTTTAGCACTATGAACTTAGCTTTCTCCTCTGGAACTAGTTTTATCTTTTTTTTGCCCACTAGGATTGAATCTTGGGACCAATCTAAATTTATCTCCCCTCCAAGGTCTTTGCAAAAACTCTTTCTTAATAGTAAATCATAACTAGTGGGTATATCAGTGACAAGGATTGTTAACAACATTTTCTTCTCAAGGTGTGCTACCAGAGCCACTTGAGTATCTTTAATCTGGCCGACCAGAGGTGCTTGCTTAGAATCCATAGAGTAACACCTACCATGGGCTTTAGTGAGAGTAAGGCCTAACGCTTTAGCTACATTTGAAGGCATTACATTTGTATGAGTTAATTTTGGCCTTCTAAATCAACCACACACTTCAACATAGTCCTTCTTCACCAGGTACAGCCAAGACTGAATATGAGTTATTCATCCTGCCTGTCTGCATGATTCGACCTGTTGCCTTCTATCTAGATGGAGTTTTGAAATTTTCTCTCAGGACGAGGGCCTCACAACTATGGACCATCTAAGAACGAAGGATTTTTAACCATGATAAATTCTATGCAATGCAAAGATTATGCTAGAAATTGAAACATGAATGATCACCTAAACATGAATGCTACATGATTTCAATGCAATTTAATCTA
>MU226329.1:410683-428146 GCA_018584345.1 Thuja plicata
GCCAAATAGTTATTTAGGAATTAAATGTGATGTATGATTGATACAGATTTAGGATTTTCTGTTTTTGACACTCAGGTCGAGTAGAGTCAGTGAAAACTCAGAATTGCCTAGTACAATAGGACTTTGACGATTCAGAAGAACGACAAATGCAACAACATTATCTGAGGCTCTGGAGTCTATTATGCAATTGCTTAACTTGCAACCATTGATATATAACAATACATAGAATGGGTCAGGATTTTGGCCTGGGAAAGTGGCCAAAACATAAGGTTCCCCTTGCTTATTTGGTTCTGCAAATATAGACTCATTTTCTATGGTAGTCATTACATTTTGGTTTAACTCCAAATTCCCTTCTATATAGTAATCTACTAGCTTTTACAGTTCTATGGGATTAGACTTAAGGTAGTCTATAGGACAAATCTGAATTTTGGAATCTCTACAAAATTGAATAATGTCAAAAGAAATTTTCTCCTTATGTGGTTGTAGACTTCTCACTCCTTGATTGGCCTCCTTAGAATATGAGGTAGATGCCTCATTATTTTTAAGTGGAGGTGTTGAATTAGGGCTTTTATCCTTCTGAATCTAGGCCAAGACTATATAAGAGGTCACGTCTATGGTAGCATAACATGTTTCTTCTTGGTCTGAATCTGATTCATACTCTAAATATAAGTTTTCAAAGTCACCATGAAAGTATGAATCTGGTTTAGCTCTAGACACCCCAGCATTCCACTCATCGGTCTGATGCATTTGCCAAGCATAAGCTACATCGAGGCAGCTCTGTCCATCATGATTTGTAGTTAGGTGTAAGGCACACATGTTTCCTTTTTTAGGAGGAGCTTCTATAGCTAGCCTCTGTGGTGGGGTAGTCAACTATAACACCTTTCCATCAACATTCCTCCCCTCATTGTTTCTCCCAGGCTTCTCCTGAAAGTTTCACTGGTAGGGATTATTAAATCTGGGGAGTTGCCTCTTGAAGGTAATGAATTCATTGGTCAATTTTTGAATCATCTCATCTAATGACATAGTATTGCTACTACTGGCTCTAGATTGTATCTCTCTTTTCCATTTCTCAAATGAGATCATATGGTCTTCAATTTCTACAACAGTTATTTGTGTGACATCCAAATCTGCAGGGTTCACCTTTCTTAGATTATAATTGATGTCCAGTGGCATAGCACTTATGAAGAATGTTTTCAAATTTCCCATCGTAGGCCTGTCATCTATTGGGATACGATTTACAAGATTATTGAATTTAGCTATAAAATCCTTCATACTGATAGAAGTTTCTATCTTGATAGAAGTTAGTTGCATCAATAGGGCATGCACATCTTCAGAAGTTTTAAACCTTCTTTCAAAAGAAGCTCTCATGGAGGCCCAATCTGTAATGGAAGAATCAGGTAAGTGGTGAAACCAATCAACAATAGCCTCGACAAGGGTCTCAACAAATAATCTGACGGCCACATCCTCTTCTCGTACTGCTAGGATATTAACTGAAGCAAAGAAGGCAACAATGTGCTTGTCTGTAGATACTTTCTCATCTCCAAAAAATTTAGGAAATTTCTTTCTAGATCCTGAAGGAAGAAGATTGTATGCTGCTAATTGTAATGGTCCAACTACAGTGGCCCAAGAAAGTGCCATAACTACCAGAGGTAGATAGGGTGCTAGATTAACAACAGGATGGACAACTACTCTGTGCAATGCTAAAACTTGACAAGTAGTAGGAAAAAGAGAATATTGTTTAGGAGGTGAAGGAGGCCTACTTTTTCTCTTAATATTTCTGCTCTTCCAGTGGGGTACTTCAAGTAGAGAAAAATCAAGGTTTGTAAGTCTCTCAAAAAGTGGATCTATATCACCTTCCTTCTTTGCACTCTTGAGAAACCTCTTGGGCTCCAGGATTCCAACTAGCCTTCTAGCCTAGCTTCACGCTCGGCTTGACGTTGTTCCCTTCTTATGTTTCTCCTTCGGATAGATTTTTTAAGGGCTTATTCTTATTCAAGCACTTGACTAGCATTTCTATAATGCTTTGTGTCTCTTCTATATGTCTAGACAAAAGTGTTCAATGAACAGATGATATCCTCTTGATCATCTTGGAATCCAAGATTTGGTTGGAGCACAATAATTATGTTTTCATGGGGAAGCACCATATTTCTCCATGATATGCTTCTAGTATAATGACTGTTCAATTCCCTAGCAGATTCACCAAAAATCTATTGGTAAACAGATTGTTCTTCCTTATTATAACTCTAAAACACCCAAATATGAAGAAGCAATTCAATACAACAGTTGGGAAATTATAATTGTAAACTAACTTCCCTCTGAATTTAAAGGTACAACTCCCTTGTATGAATGATTTTTAGTGAATTTTTATCTTTCCTAATCTAACAGGGATATTTTCTTGACCTGAGAATAGAAGAGGTAAACCAAGCTAAACCTAGGCAGGAAATAGCTCAGGCAGGACAAATTCAACCCTAAATCTAGCCAATTCTAAGATTTCATCAATCAGATTGAGCCCCAAAACTGGTAATGCATGAACAACTACTAAAAATGCAGATGCAAAGCTAAATATTAATGATGAAATGAGAATGAATTGATCTATATCACAGATTTGTTTCTCAAACTTAGGATAACAATAGATTTTCCCTTTAATTGACTATATCAAATCATAATACAGAACTGTGGTTCAAATAAAGATTGCAAATCCAACTTCAAAGAAACATTTGAATTCAATAGAAAGGTAAATGCAATGCAATGGAACAATTAAAGCAATGGTATTCAGACACGTACAATTGACTCCACAAAATGCTATCTTTCACACCAAAATTTAGCCGACCTTTGTATTAACTTTTGGTATAGTACATATAGAGTTTGAGTCTTGACCAGTACAAAAAGAGTAACCAAAATGGCTCAAATTATTTTAACAAGGAAAGATAAACAAATGTTTATCCATTACAATATCATCAAAATTTGGTACAAAGGGAGAATCTATTCAAGCTTCAGTTTCATTCCCTTTGCCTAATTTAGCCCTATAGGCAGTGACAACTATAATAAATCTGATGAGCTCTTCATGCCTGTTGACATGGACATTGGTATATTGAATGAGCCTCCTAGAATGATCATTGGCTAGGCTCTTAATTGCATCTATCTTCTCGTTCAATTCTTCCATGGCTTTATAAATACATCCACTCAACTGCTGGAGTTTTGGCACTTTGTCCAAATGGGTGGAAGACTACTCTGACAACTTATACACGTAATCAAAAAATGATTTATACATATTGGCCAATCCTATAATTTATTTTCCTTGTCCACTCATCTGTGATTCTATGTGCAGACCTTGAAGAATCCTAAAGTCTTTATTCTATTCCTCCTTGATCTTAACATCTACTCGCTGCAACCCCGTCTTAGCCTAAATGATCATCTCAATTTTGAACTCTAGGCTTTGAAGCCACTTGATTAGAGGTTTATATCCTTTTTTCAGAATCTTGGCTTTCAATGCCTCTTTGGTATTCATCTTTACTACCACATGGAGCATCACTATGCACTCCTGAAACTTCACTCTCTCAGATGTGAGAGTCTGCAAATTCCTCTCAATGTTGTTCCTTTTCATCTCCAGTCTTAAGAGAGCATTACCCAGTTTCTCGACAACTGCCAATCCCTTAGATTTGAGTCTCTCAACCCATCCCTTGCTGATCAACGTGAAGTTCCTATCCTCTTGCAACTTTTCTATTATGGCTTGATTCTCTGCGGTGGGATTGAATGTGGTCTAAGTACTGGGAATACTAGCAACTGGAGTGACCAACTGCCAGATGAAATTAGTCAGTTCACTGACTTCAGCCTTAAGTTGTACCTTAGCTATTTTAAGTTCTTCTAGCTCTTCTTCAATCACTATATTAGTAGATTTCCACCAATCCACCTTGGTATCATGCCGAGCTAAACTCATGTCAAATAAGTGTAGTTCAAAATCTGAAGCGGTAAAATCTTCAAACCTACCCTCCTTCGTGGGTTTCACTACCTCCATGGTGAAGTGCCTAGTTTCTAGATCTTGACCCAAGGTGGATAGCATCTTTAATTTCTTATCCTTTGTTGTAGAAGTGCGGGGCTGCAAGGCTCAAGCTAAAGTATCTTTGTTGGGAGCTCCTTCATCTACTCTCTTTCTTTTGCACTCTAGAGTGTTCTCTATCCATGATTCACTGCTAGTGACCTTAGTGGCAAAGCCAAACTCCTCTATAAAAAGTTTCCTAATGACTGGAGGAGTAGACTTTGGTCTTGAAGCAAATGGATTTATAGAGGTAGGGGAAGAAGACACGAATCTGATGACTTGGGTAGCCTCTTGTTGCCTCTCAACCCTCTCATCTGATTCTATAGCTGAGGCATTGGAGGTATTTTCACCCACCTCCACTACAATAGGGGACTCTCACCTTGGGGTATCCTAGGTTGAAGTGTCAGCCAGTACATCTATAGTGACTTGTTTAGCTTACTATTTAGGTTATACACCATTGGTGGGTTCCTCTATCAACCCAATATCTAGAAGCAGGCCTTCTCCACAAGTCTTCTTTGGTTGAACTTATTTTTCAAGAAGTTCATCACCTCCCCCGACTGGCTGAGATGAAATTTTGGTCATAGTTGGAAGTATCACCAAATAATTTGTTTCAATGTTGGAAGTATCCTTTGTCAGGGTCCTTTGAGTAGGAGGCTTCCTTTCTGACCTCTTCCTTCTTCCTACCATCCATTCAACCCACTGCTTTGTCCTCTTGTAAATTCCACTCATTAGAGTCTTCAAGTCATCGATGGCTTGATCTAGCATGGGCTCAGAACTAATGGGGGTGAGCTTTATCTTCTCCAGGTATGTATTTTCATACATGTGATTACCATCATCTTCTAACCTCTCCACTGCTATGTTAACTTTGAGCTTTTTTAATTTTTCAATAGTTAACCCAGCATAGAATCTCTCTCTACTCTCCAAATCATCTTTGCAATTGGCCTAGTAGTCTTTGATGTCATCTACATGATGGATATCTTGGCTCATTTACAAGTAGTCATGAGCATAATTAACAGGATCATACTGTGGCCTCAAAACATCATAGGTTTCTAATGAAAACCTCTTTGAGAATGTCTTTAGATCATTCTTCACCTCAGACCGAGATGCACAACTGTAAGCTATGATAGTCATGGGGAAGTTGCATCCTTTCTTCCTGGCATCAGCACATATCAAATTCACTTGAAGCGCTTGTCTCATCACCTCCACCAGCATGATCATATAAGTAGGATACCTGGGAAGCATCAAAGGGAAGTCGTCGAATCTTGCAAGATGAATGTATGAAAAATCCCCAAATTGAATGAAATAACATCCAAAATGGCTGATAAAAGCCATGGCCTCAAGAGAAAATCTCATTTCTGGGAAACCTTGTAGCTCCCTACACAGTCTTGTTGTAAACGTGTCATTAACTCGGAGGTAATCAACATAACTATTATGCAACTACAAAGAGGAAAAATTCCTAGCTCTTAACATCATTAGGAAATTCCTCTAATCTAGGAAGCCCTGGCCAAATTTGGATCGTGGCCAATATATACAATAAAATTGAAGACAAATAAAATTCATTTTGATGTTTAGCTCTATCTAGGGCATTGGCTAGATTTTTTCTTACCATAAATGCCCAATCGATAAAATGGTGTTGAGAACAGATTACCTGCACCAAGAAGAAATGATTATCTACAAAATTGAGTGCCTCACTCTCACCTCTGATCCTGTGGAGAAGCACCAGGATGTCTATGATTTTTAGTTTTAGATTAGTGCCATATAGTGTTTTTCGCAGATTCCCTTTGGTGCTTCTAGGCTCTTGAAACCATCCTTTCATTATCTCCTTCTTCCAAAATGACTTCTTTGCTATATATTCAAGTACCACCTGACTGTATGTCATTTCAGAATACTCAGCTTGCTTTGGGATATGAAGTGAGTTCTGAACTGATTCTCTATTGATAGAGAGCAACACCATATCATTGGGCAAGAGGATTTTCTTGGTGTCTGGGTTGTATTGAGCTATACATTCCCAAATCAATTCAAGGGCTTGAACGGCTATGAGAAAACTAGCGGCTTTGACTAATCTACTTTCCTTCAATTTCTTTGTGATGGGATGCATCTGGTCTTCTTTTAGCTTGTTCTGAAAGTTCTGCATATCAAAGAACTTCAGAGATATATCTAAGATCTTATACCAGTTGGAGGTGATGTTGTTCATTCCGATGAATCCCATAAATCTGGAAGCCACGCTTTGAATGATTTGGTTCGGGCAACAAGAATATCTCTCAGGAATGTAGGGGTGAAGAATAATCAATATCAGAGGCTTCAAATTTAAACAATTTGTCAAACAAATGGTAGCTCCTATTTGCAATCTTCAACTAATTTTATAACTTTTGAATTCTTACTATTTAACGGCTGACTACCCGTGCCACATGACTAAAAAGACCCAAGCATTAATGGAAAAAGTCCGTTATGAAGTAAAATGGCTTTATTTGGATTAATTACTTTTCTCTTATGGGCCATTGAGAAGTGTATTTTCACTTTAGTAACCGTAATGGTAACTTTCCTGAGATAGTGGAAAATTACTTTTCCACTTCTCCTTTGGGTGGAGAAATACTTTTGGAGCACTCTCTGTTTGAAAATTTACGGAAAGAGAATTTTAACCTATTGAGGTGCTAAAATGATAGTTTTGGATTTCAATATATTTATTCATTTCTTGGGTCACTTATGAGATTTATTTCCCTATGAAAATATTTTATTTTAATGGTTCAGCAGAAAATGTACTCCGCAGGTCGAAACCCGCCTAGTGGAGTAGTGGAGAAGCTATTTTCCTCTTTTCCGCCAGCAAGATTACATCTTATATTTCTTTCCATTTGATCATTCCTTTCGGTATGTAGGGATGTATTCTAAATGAAATAGTCTTTCTAAGCCCATATCATCCACTTTAAAATTGTACCGACTGTTGAGACATCATGGAATAGTCATCTATGGAAAGCGCACCCTGCTGGTGCTTTTTCACCGGTGGAGAAGTGCGAACCCAATTTTCCACCAATGAAGCAATATAAAGTAATCAAGCTATAAACTCTAAAATCACAGAAGATAAATGTTATAATTCTCTGAATTGTGACCTTTATCTAATTTGGGATGTTAAACCTACCTGATTAAGCATGAATTTGAATATAAATCCCCCCGGCTCGCAAGGAGAAGTGAAATTCGGGAAATCTGATAAAGGTCACCTATCCTAAGGGGACAGTTTAGACTTAGACTCCAAAAAATACAATAATTTCAAAACCACTACTATCAACTAAAGTTCCTCTTTTGTCTAAAGGTATGCAGACTAGAAGTGGGGAAACAGAATGCAGAGGCTAAATCACATCCATGCACAAGTAGCATTCTACTGGACTTGACCAATTTCCTAGACTCCTTAGGTGTTATAGTTTCTGACTTAGGATCATAGGCTTTCAAGGCTTGCAAAGCTTCACTCTGCATAGTATCACCCTCTGTCAGTTGCAACTGTAGTCCAACTTCTTGTTTATTTCTCTAGATTAGGAAGCTTCTGAACTCATCAGTTTTGATGAATGTGTCATCACTCATAAATTCTTCCTGATAGATTTCTCTTTCATCTTGGCATAGTGGGAGGGGAAATTCCACTTCTTCTTGGATATCTTTTTCCTTTTTATTTCCCTTTTTTATTATATTCCTCAATTGGTGATGGTATTTCCTATCACCAGTGATCAAGGCACTTTCTTTGTCTTTCTTCTTCCCCCATGTCTCTTCTTGAGAGGGCTCCCCTTGTTTTATTATTTGTTTCTTCCTTGGAGGTTCACTTGTTACTTCAGTGTCCGGAGCCTCTGTGTCATGAGCCTCTATGTTTTTCTCTACAGTAGGTGATGCATATACATGAGGTGGACTATACATCTAATAGCCTCCTTCACTATCTTCTTCATATTCAGAAGATGAATGCTTTTCAGGGCCTCTCTATTTTTCCTCAATCTGACTCTCTAATTGGTTATGCAAAATAAGATACATTTCTATCATATTTTTAATTCTTTTCAGATATGGAAATCCTGGGAAAAATCCTCGAAAAGGAATTCCCACCTTCTTCATCTCTTTTTCCAAATAGATCAGGTCCTCATATTTTTTAGCTCTTCTTGTTGCTTCTTCCTCCTCTAGGACATTTCTAATAATATCCTCTTCAACACATTCCTCATGTTCATTTATGGCAGTGAAACTTTGGGTTAGCAACTTCTTGGAACTCTTGATGAAGCCCTCAGGGTCTATATACCTGTACAAGGCCATGAAAATCTTGCACTTCCCTAACACTTGTTCACTGCATCCATAGCCCTTTTTCCAACAGTAAAATCCATAACCATGAACTGCCTAGGTGTCAATGTACCCTTTCCATGGGGGGCCAAGTGCTCTTTATCTATCCACATCAATTGCTAGATAAACTCCATCAAGGAAACCCTTGGAGAAACATACTTTGGAAGTATGTGTGGAGGTTGAGAACATCCATAAACCCTAATTAGGGTATAAGTCTTTTCGCAATAGAAATCTCCCCAGATGTGATCTGTTGGCCGTTTGTCCACATATTGACAAGGTCTTAGGATTCTAAGCACCTTGACTATCAACCTAGTTACATTAAGACCCATCAAGTCTAAAATTTGATGTACAACCCAATTCTTAAAACCACAGTATTCATTCTCATTGGAAGTGTAATTCCAAACCCTAATATAGAATTGTACAATGTTTGGCTGGCCTTGGAACTACATCGTGGGTCTCAGATTCTCAATACCCAAACTTTCTATATTGAAAAATAGAATCAAATACATTAAAAGAGAATAATGCATGAACTTAGGGATAGCTTTCTTCTGGATACTTGCAAGGCCCTCATGCATTCTATCAATGACATACTGAATGTAGTCAAAGTTAGTGTTGACGTGGGAATTCTGGATATCCAGGATGATCATCAGTAGGTTTGCATGCATCTTCTCAATGTGCCCACCAATGCCTAGTACTCTACATAGACCATAAGCTATATACTTCATGTAGAATCTCAGGTCTTTGAATTCATATGGTGCACCCTTAGAAGAAGGCATTGGGGCTACATAATTTCTATTTAACCTAGGCACGTGAGCCTAGATCAAATTATTCACCTCATTGACCTTGCCGGTCTACTTATTCTTCAATTTGGTCAGGTTAATCATTGTGGAAGAGGCATGGTATATACCAAATTATTTCATAAAGGATGCCCTATCCAATGTAACTAAGGCTGTCTCATCACCTTTCCTGATATTTTTAGAAAGAGGATCATACTTTATAATCCTACTAGCTAGTCTGCATCTAGGAAGACTTCTAGGACAATTATCTTGGCTAAACCTAATGTCCAAGGGTTTGATACAGGGATTTTTCTATCCTTATTACTATAAAATTAATTAAACAAATGGTAATTAGAGCACCCAAGAGTGTTGGGATCCCTACAATTTGACATACCATCAGCAAAGTATTCATCATTTACATGTTTGTTCTGGTTGGTTCCAGGTAGCAGAGAAATGAACTCATCTAAATAATTCATCTTTCCTCTATTTTCTTCCTCTACATCTTTTCCCTCACCACTGATTGTATCTCTTCTTGATTCCACTTGACTCATCTTTACTTGATTATGAACTATTTATTCTCTCTGAAATAGGATTTTCACAATTTCTCTAAAACTTATGCAAGTTTTTCTCTATTCTCTAAAAACTTTGGTAATTAGAATGTAGAAAGGTTACATTTATTTATCATTGAAACATCAATGCATCATCCTATTGGAGAACTTGAAACCATTTCTCAATCAATTTTGCAATAAATCTGTGTGTCTTGACATCAATTTTCTCCTACCTATGGTGCTTGAAGTTGATAGGTAATTGAATTTGAAATGCTCGACTAGAAAAGTCCTGAGTGCTTTTATCTTTTAAAAACCTTATTTTATGTTAAAATGCTTAAGACAGGATCTAATTGGCCTACTTTTCTTACCTTTTTCTATCTTAGTAGATTACTTGTACTTTGTTAGGATATCCAATCTTTATTAACCCTACTTTTCTATTGTTTCCTTGAAATGGCATGAGAATAAATCCTCAGGATTTTACCACACTTAGACCATAGTCTATTTGGAGATTACATGACTAATTTATCTCTAGGTCTTTGAATGTTTCCTCAAACCTGGGTTACATTATGAGATCTAGCACCAGCCATAGATCTCTTACTTCATCAACGGTTATCACTAAGTCACTAGATAGTTGGCTTAACTCTAACTTTGTTCCAAGATTCAGCACTAGAAACTCATTTTAACTTTACCTTACCTCTGGTTTATCTCTTAACACTAGATAACTCATTTCTTCTTACCTTTGAATCTTGCAATAAAATTTACTTAGCTTTTCTTTGACCATGATCAAATCCAGAGATTTGGAGATAAAGGAACCACCAAATTGTTGAATAAAACTCTTAACTCGAGTCTCATCTGGAGATCTTGTACTAGCCATTCATCTGAGATCAACAATCCTCACTAAGTCTCTAATCTTTTAACTTAACCTTAGGTCCATTCAGAGATTCAGAAAAAAGGAAAAAGGATAACTCTTCTCTGACTCTGAGTTTATCTGGAGATTCAGAGATAAATAAGTCTCTGAATCGGTGAGCAATTCGACTAACTCTGGATCTATTTAGAGATCACATGCACACCACAAGATCTAAATCATATCAATGGTCCTGATCATTTCATTATCAACTCATCTCTTAACTTTATCTTGATTGAAGTTATCTGGAGATTGCGCAGCTAAAAAAAATCACAAACTCAGATAGTTAATCCTTTACCCTGGTTTGATTTGGAGATTACGCGACAAGGAAATCTCTAAGTCACCGAATACAATACTCAACCTTGAGTCTATTTAGAGATCATGACCCAGCCACATGATGAGATCTTGATCTATGTCTCATGTTGAATCTTTGAATCATTTTGTACTTGATAAATTTATCTTGAGATTACACGGCAACCCTTGATCTTACTTTCTATCCACGGTTCATACTTAATCTCCCCATGTGTGTACTAACTTTGGTCAAGTCTAGAGATTCAAAGATAAAGGCTATCTCTGGATCACTAAATGATTTTTCTAACCTTGGGTTTACTTTGAGACTTAACGAACACCGTATATTTCCTTAGCCACTTAAACACATGTTTGCATCTTAGTTAATTACCTCTTGATCATTGAATGATTCATGACCTCTTGACTTATTCTAGCAACTCAGCACTAGACACTCATCTCTATCTTGATGAATGGTCCAGATTCTCTTCTAGAAAACCTAACTCAGCTTTGTACTAACTCTAACTTGACCATGATTGATTTGGAGATTCATCGACTGAATAGATCTCTAAGTCATTGAATAATTCTTACAGCTCTAGTTTAATCTAGAGATCACAAGATAGCCCTCAAATCTTTCTTGGATCAATGATCAGTGCTAATTCTCTGAATGTTTTTGTACTTGATCAATTCTTCATGAGATTAAGAGATAAACCTTGATTCTTCTTTTTATCCAACGGTTCACGCTGAATCTCATGACTATTTTATTGACTAAACTTTCATTTTGAGATCATGCAAATAAGTCATCTTCTAATCTCGCAATAAAATTTACTTGACTTAGCTTCAACCATAGGTTCATCTGGAGATCATGTGACTTCTTTATCTCCAAGTCACTGAAATATTTACTAAATCTGGGGTTAAATTGGAGATCACACATAGACCACTCAATCAAACTAAGGATAAAACAAGATCAATGACCCTTGCAAAATCGCTGAATAAAATCTTGACCTTGGCTATTATTTAGAGATCACGCTCCAGACGCTCATCTGGAATGAGATCAATGATCTTTGCTGAATCTTGCAATATTTCACTTAACTTTGATTTCATCTAGAGATCTAGAAACAAAGGAAAAATTAAACTCTTCCCTAACCTCGGGTTGGATTATGAGATTCAGCAATAAGGCTATCTCTGAATCTCTAAATATTTCTTGTAACTAGAGTTAATTCATGAGATCTAGCACTAGCCACACAATGAAAACTGCATATCGTTGAATCTTTGAATATGTGAGTCGACTTCATCTTTGTCTAGAGATCACACACCAACCACACAATGAGAATAAGATCAACTGCCTATGCTTAATCTCTAAATTTTTAAGATCATATTCCTTTCTTCCTGAGATTAAGAGATAAAGGTAATGACCAAAAATGCACATGACTTAAAAACACTTAATTTACTCTCCAAAAGTAACTTCAAAAAACAACAAGGTCATTAGGGTCTAGGGTTTTTACTCGGTGTAGACACAAGAAACCTAGGGTTTAATACTTTCATGCATTTTTTGTACCACATTGCTTGGGAAACAGTCATTTAGAGGAAAATTTGAGGTCACATTAAAAAAGACTTTGAAATTTAGGGCATAAACTGACACTGGGAACCAAAACCTTTAGCAAGACTCAGCAAAACTTGAAATGTACCCAAAAAAATGTAAACACGAGGTTCGTCTACCTCTACATTAATAGGTTCATCAACATGTTTACCTATTCCTTTGTCCTTCTCTACTTCATTTCCCTTTTCCTTCTCTTAATCTGCAAAATTCTTTCTTGCTTCCTCAATCTTTTCTTTTGTGAATCCAAATCTTACTACCACTTCTTCTACTTCTCTTCTGACTCTTCTTTCTCTACCTAGTCTAGTGATAACTCATGCATTTCAAAATATTTTTTTGATTATGTACCATATATTTTCTCTGTTGTATCTTTTGGTTTCTTTAGAATATCCTCAACATAGGCCTCTAGGATTGGTCCATCAAACTCATATCCCTTTGGCATAACCCAAGAATTTCTAGGTTGAGCTGCCTCCATCGGGCATGAGTCAATTTCAACCATAAAACATATGTCATTATTATACTTCTCCATAATATTTTATGGAATCTTGTTTCATACTTGCATTAATTATTGAAATTATTTAAATAATTCCCATAGCTTTCCTTTAGCAATCTTTTCTCCCATCACATCATAATAATTTCTAATCTAAATTTCCATAGGAATATCTTTCTTCTAAACAATATTTCCAACACTAGGAAGGAAATTTGAGAAATAGAAAAATATACACACCAATAATTTCCCATATTTCAAGATTTGTCTTTTATCCTTATTTATCTTCTCAAATTTCTTCATCAATTGATCCCTCAGTGCTTCACATATGTCATAGTCAAGATTTCCCTTCACTATTTTGTAGGCCACATAGATGATGGTGCTTGATATTGAGTTTTCTCTGCTTGAGTGATAGACCTTATAAACCAAAATCATAGAAGAAAATTTTACATGTGGTTGTCTTATGTTTTTTGCATTCATCACACACTTATCCCAGTGTGAATCAGTGAGTTGAGTAATAAGGTCCATCTGAATAGACCTAAGTGCAAGTACCTCACCATTATCAAAAAATCTAGTTACTACCTTCAAGACCTCTTTTGTGATTTTTTGTGTTGAATCCAACCACATGAAATGATCATGCACTCTGATTAGAATAAGTCATATCAACTCTAGTTTGAAGAAACCTGCAAGCTCCATGACCTAATTAAATTGTTTCTCCCTCAATTTTTTATACTCATCTTTCATAATAGAATTTGTGGAAACTTCCTTCCATTGCTTATCTATTTCTCTCTCTCCTAATTCTTCCAAATGGTAATGTATATATCCTTGCACATCCTCAAAATGAAGAACACCATAGGGCATGAAAGAAAAATCTCCTTCGAGATCATCAAATGTTGATTTCACTAGGTGTTTCTTAAAGATGGGACTAGGTCTC
Organism: Thuja plicata; assembly: GCA_018584345.1. NCBI lineage: Eukaryota > Viridiplantae > Streptophyta > Pinopsida > Cupressales > Cupressaceae > Thuja > Thuja plicata. Next base: position 424,550 of record MU226329.1, read on the forward strand.
TCTGTTATGGAAACAATGTTAGCATTAAGTAATAATCAAAGGAGGGTGAATCAATATTACAACACTTTAATTTCAAAATTAAAAATTTCAATCTTAACCATGCAATTATTGAAATAAGAATAACATACACATAAAGTAAACAACTCATAATACCATGATTTATTCACGAGGAAAGCCTGCCCAACGGAAAACCCCAAGGGAGATGATACCCACAAATGATGTACTAAAGAGTATAGTGTTTCTATTAAGAGAACTAGCCTTGTTAGGAGATGAATATTACATTTAGTACATATCCTAGTTAAAGGATAGAAACCTTGTTAAGGGTATACAAGGAGCTCACTACTCTTACGAAACAAAATTGTATGTTTCAATGATTTATCAATATGAACTATATAAGCATATTCTTTGATCAACTAGTCCTATTTAAGGCTCACAACATCTGTTGTCTGATTTTTACATCACAATTCATCAACACATTCCACACACCTCTTTGCATCATAAAAAAATGTCACTTATATACTCGATATCAAAGATTCTTCCAGTCCGCTCACAAGTACATTAGAAAATGTGTCTAACACTTAACCAAATAGAAAATAAATAGGTGATCATACATAAAAAAAAGGGTGGGACCCAATCCAAATCCAAAGTAGCACTTCTAGATTCCACAAAATAATCCCTTAATCGTCGTGATCACTCATCTGCCCTTTATCATTGTTGTACTATATTTTCATAACTTCAACAAGTTGTAACTCTTTCTATTCAACTCCAAAATCCAAGAGACCTTAATTGAAGGTCAATTACATCCCATAGAACATACCTCTAAGCTCACAGGTCTAAATATGTCACATATTGTGCTCACTAGTCAAAACTGTGTAACTATACCATGTCAACTGCTTCTTGGACTTAGTCATTTTTCATAACAGAATCTCCAAAATTGAAATATACACCAAGTGACCATGCAAATAATTAGTATTGCTAGAAATGACAACCTTTATGCAATGCTCATTAGGCCACTTGCCAAGAATCTCCCCATTTGGCATTGATGGAAACATTTATTGAGAAATGACTAAGTTCTCAATACTAAACTATTAACTATACATTTTTCATACTTATTACTCCCGCTTTGAGATCAATAACAAGGGTATACTCAAAATTTTAGCTATATACAAATCAAAATTTCAAAAATTACATCAAAATTTCATACCATGTGAAGTATATCTTGGAAAGAGGTTTCCAAGATCTTTGCCTCTACTATCCATGTTTTCTCCAAGATCTACCCAACATGAATCAACACATTCAGAGAAAAAGATGAAAGTTCAGTAGTCTTGAGTTTTGTAGGCATGTCTTCAATGAGGGCCTTCTTCATTGTCTCCATATCTGCAAGTTGTTTATCCAAAATTTATAGTTTCAGAGTGATTAGACTCCTCAACACACCAAATCTCCCTAACAATCTCCCTTTTTTCATTTTTAGGCAAATTGATTTTGTCCAAGAGCTTGGAAACTTTCTTATATGACTGCAATAGTTTGTGAGAAAGACCCACCAATCATCTAATGTCCTTTTATTATTTTCAATAATATCTTCAATGTTCTTCATCTTCTTATGAGGATTTATACAGTAGCTGTATAACTTCCTCCCATAAGTTATGTAGGACTTGGCTTCAGTAATAGTGATATCTAGTATACCTAAATCCTATCTAATTTACTTTCATACCTCATCAAGTTTCTTTGCCACGTATTCACTTTCACCTTTAACTACTACAAACTTATCTAAAGAGTCAAAGTGGACATCAAATTCATCAAGGAATTTGTTTAGATTGTCCACTGTATCATTTCCCTGAAAGGAGAAAGGTATGTGTAGAAGATTGTTAATTCTATCAACTACTCTTTCCAATACCTTTGACTTCTTCTCTGTTCTCTTTGTAATCTTTCCTTAGCCTTAGAAAAGGCTATGAATAAAAAATTCATCAATTCATCCTCATCCATGCCATCAAAATGAGTATTCATAGGTTTATCATTACTTGACAACAATAGTGTTGAAGAAACATGAATAAATATATTTTTTTCTTTCTCTTTTTCAACCTTAATTTTAGCTTCCTTCTTTTCCTCAATTGAACTTTTTTTCAGTTCTTCCTTAGTAGATTCTTATTTTTCTTCCTCAATTGGATTTACTGCACCCTATTCATTTCTCCCATCTATCTCAATAATAGTATCAACATTCCCTTGAAAAGGGTCACTAATATCCTGAAAAGTGTCCAAGACATGTGCACACCAATAACAAAGAAGTTTGGTTTCTTAGCTATGTTGAAGAACTAACTAATATCATCTCCATCCATAGATGAGTCAATGTTTATTTCTATAGGTTTAGAGGACTCTCCTCTCAAAATGGTTTTGGGCTTACAATCCTTGTGCTTAGAAGGTGATGGCTTTTCTGGTTCTATTTTTATTAGTACCTTATCAATACCTTTGTGGGTATCCTCTATAACCTCATTGTACTTTCTCCCAATAATCTTTATCAATCTTGATTTTACTCTCAAAAAGGGCTTTATGGATTTCAATATTCTCTCATGTTCATCATATGAAACAAATAGTAGCATATCATCTCTGGCTTTCATTCTTTTTGTTCATCTTCTATAAGTGCTAATTGCTTCCTTATTTCCATGTTTTCATACAAATCCTTAGGAATACTACCTTTAATTTCAAGTAGATTCTTTTTGAACACTAGCATATGATCAATGAAAATGTCTTCAATCAAACTTTTATCATTCTAATCATACCTATCATAGTATCTAGGTAATTTATTTAGCTTTCCTTGATCAAAAAATTCTCTTTGCCATCATCTTTAGATCAGGTTTCTAAATTTTTCTCTCAGTTGGTTTAACTTGTGCTGCTACTTTAATTTTCTCTTCTATTTTCTTCTTTTCTTTCTTCTCTTCATCTTTCTTCATAACTTTAGTCCTTTTATTTTTAGGAGGTGAGTTATGTTTGTAGGACCTTTTCCTTCTCACATGAATCTCTACTACTTTATTTTTTTGTGATGTCCTCTTGGGTGGTTTAGGAGTGGTATCAGGTACATCGAACATAGTAGGAGGTGGAATAGTAACCTCTACAACTTCAGGAGGTGGAAGGGCTTCAAGAGAAGTTCTCACCAACCTAGAATCTCCTTCCACAATATTATTTTTGAATTCTTTCATCTCATCTTTTCTAATACCTTTTGTCTCTCCAAGATTATCAACTACATTTTCAACTTTCCTTTTCCTCGCTGCCCTAGTTTGTTCCTCTCTGATTTTAGCTATCTTTTCTCCATATGTTCCCCATCATTCTTTGGAAGAATAAATCTTAGAAGATAGAAAAAATTCTACTTGCATAGTAATAAATTATGCACTGAGCTCATAACCCATAGGGTAACTCCATATCATTTTAGGTTCAACTGCCTCAAAGCATACACAGTTGGTTTCAACCATGAAACAGATTGTGTCTTTGTATCTCTCAACAATTGCCTCAAGAATTCTTACTCTTTCCTTTGAATAATTTTGAACATGGAAAATAGTTCTCCATCTACCCAAGAAATATTCTATCTCTTACAATTTTTTGTAACTT
>MU226329.1:428374-456861 GCA_018584345.1 Thuja plicata
TACCATTTATAAGCCATCATTATAACCCCTAAGGAAAGTGAATTAGGTCAGTTGTTGTAATGAAGGGTAAAAGCACAATCGAGTGTCGCCTTTTAGGATAACTTGACTGACTCAACCCAGTTAGAATTAACCAACTCTAACATGACCGCATTCATGTATGTGCCACAGTATGTCAAATGGCACCTACATGGCTTGGTAGACTAGGCCAAGTGGGACTCAGCTGAGTCCCACTCAGCCCAATCCCTGCCATATTTTAAATACCAAAAAATGACTTTGGTATTTAAAATACCAAAAAATGACTATGATATCCTAACGGGACTTGGCCCAGTAGGACTTGGCCGAGTTTGACTAGGCTGAGTTAGACTAGGTTGAGCCTGCCTAGGTGGGGTGCCATGTTGGCAGCCAAACCCCCAAAAACATAAAAAAACTAGAAGTTTTAACTTCTTCTGTTTTGTTCTCTATTCAAAATAGAAAATGTCAAAAAAGTAAAAGTACCTTTTTCTAGATCTCAGAACTATGATTCTAGAGATATTAATCTTATATTGTTTCAATTACAAAATGTTGTAAAAATTTGCTAAAAACTACATGTAGGTATATTAAGTTTTGAGAAGTCGTTGATTCAAAAAATATGAAAAAATGCTAAATCAATTTAGGAAAATTTTAAATCATATACAACACTAGAGAAGAGATTCATCTTCAAAAATATATAATTTATTTGGTTTTGGTATAGTTTTGATAGGGGAAAAGTGGCGGGAGATAAAAACTATTGATTTTAGGTAAGTTTGACTTTGAATACTTATAACGGGAAAAATATAGATTGAAAACACTTCTCTTTTTTTCTACACTATCTATATGTGTCATCTAAAATATATTTTGAAATTAGAGGAAAAAACAATGTTTTACTTATAATGATTTGGCGGGAAGTAAACCCCCCAATTCACAGTATTTTTTAAAAAACAAAAAATAGACCTAAAAATTTCAAAAAACATATTAATTTTTGTTCAATTTTTTTAAATAAAATTATAGGCATAAAATTCATCCTATTTCACACATTTCATCAGTTTACGTCATCTTAAAAATCTCAACAAAAATATGACTTTTATGCCCTTGAAGTTTTATAGTTTTGGTGTTCTTAACCTTTTCCTTTGTAAAAGGGTCATAGCTTATTATGCTTTTACCTTGAAGTTTATATCCCAAAATCATAGAAATCAAACTCACATCTTGTTGAAAGATGTTGGTAATAGTCATTTCCCTCTTGGCCCACTTAGAATGTGTTAGGGTTTTGACTTGTTTCTTCATGTTCTTCTCCACAATAGGGATACTGCCAGTATTATCCAACCCAGTCACATCATGAATCAACTCACTGGAAATCTTAATAGGTTGCTCACCTATCCACATAAATTGGTCATGGACTCTGGTAAGAATAATATTAATCCACTCTTATTCATTGAACTTGTAAATTTCCCCCATTCACATAACACTGAGGTTTTGTAAGTGAGCGAACTCATCCTTCCATTTTCCATCATCCTTAATCATGTTTTTCAACTCTTTGTAGATTTCAAAATCTCCCAATGACTCATACTTGCAGTGTATGTATTCCCTAATATCTTCCACATGAAGCATGCCATAGGGTGTTTTCAAAAATACACTTTGAGGGTTAGCTTTTGTGGACTTGTAGGGGTGTTTCTTAAACTTGTACCTCAGCCTCTCACTAGCATCAAATATCAATGGAGTATCCATAATATAAAAAAGCTCACAAAAGGTTGAAATACATTTTACTCGATGAAACAAGATGTGCACACTTTGTAATCTTAGAAATTCTCTAGCTTCTTTACTTGTTCCTCTGGTCTCCTTCAGCTCTGCTCAAATTATGAGTAGAAATTTCTAAGTAAATGAACTTATACTTTGTCATGCATAAATTAACACATTTTCAAAAGAACATATAAGTCTGCAAATGATCTCGTCATCCAATTTTTTGGTGATCATTCAATATAGTGTATATAACCAAGAGATCTCGCATAGATACTCCAAACACATCATATTTACTATCCATAAGCTTGCATCAGCTTATTATGGATATACAGGGCTTGATAGAATTTTTAATTTCTCCAAAGCTCCCCCTAAGGCCATGCTTGGCCATTTAGGCTAAAGTAGCAACATCAGATGAGGGTTCAATAACATCTATTGATTATTCTTGATCCTCAGTCTCACTCTATTCCTTCATTTTCCATACTTTACCACTATTCTTGTCTCCTTCCTTCTTAAAATGATTGTCAAACTCATCCATGTATTCTACCATACTTTTTCCAACATTACCAATATTTTTCTTCATAACCACAGGCGGTGGTCTTCTATTGCTTGAACCTCCATTATACCTACAAACTTTGATATATGTCCTTAATTGTTACATTTATAACATGTATGAGATGATTTGTTCTGATTAACCTATGATCTACAGTTTCTTGCAATGTATCCAAATTTTTTCATTTGTAACATGTAATCTTAGTTGTTGTTTCTTCTCTGATGTAATCTTTTTTAGTGCTCGACTGATCAAGTTTTCTACATTCTATCTTCTTGTGCCCATATCCATATCAATTGAAAAAATAACCAGAAAAGGGCCTATAAGGAGTCTTACATCTGCAATCCCTCTTCATGTGACCAGCTTGGTTACATCCAAAGCATAGTCTTCTAAAAATTTTGTATTGTTCTCTAGGTTTCTCTTGTTGTATAGGATCTTCCTATTAATTAGGTGTCTCAACTGATTTTCCTTCAGGCTTTCTTTCTTGAGATTTTGAGCATTCTTTTATCAAAGGCAACTCTTGTCATGTCACCTTTAGGATTTTGTCTTTCCCTCTATTCATTAATCTTTTCATTGCTTACATGAAGTTTTTCAATGTGATTCTTTGCATCAACAAGTTCTCCCTTAATGATATGATTATACTTTTCTATTTCTTGATACTTGATTTTTTAATCATCAAGTTCAAATAGCATCTTTCCCATCTGCACATTTGCATTCTTCAATATTTCTTCAAGTTTTTTGTTTTTATCTTTCTCTTGTTGAAATTATTTGGCCATCTTAATAGTGGTAACTTTTCATTCATGTTTCAACATTTCTTTGTCTTTTTCAAGTTACTTAATTTGATCAAATGAATCATTATCAAATTCTTCATGTATTTTATCCATAAGATCTCGCCTTTGGTTTCTAGAAAGTTCAAGTTGTTCCTTAGTCTTCTTTATGAAATCCTCTTCTCTTCTTAGTTTTAATTTCAATTCACCATTATCATCTTTTTTCCTTATCAAGGTCTTCAAGTGTTGCCTCAAAGTCTATCTCCAAACTTCTTGAATGTATCTGGATCTCCCTCAAGTTGTTAGGCTTTCTCTCCAAGGGACACAAGCTCTAATACCAACTGTTAGGATTAAGTAATACTGAGAGGGGTGGTGAATCAATATTACAACACTTTAATTTCAAACTTAAAAATTTTAAGCTTAACCATGAAATTACTAAAATAAGAATAGCATACACAAAAAGTAAACAACTCATAACGCCATGATTTGTTCACAAGGAAAATCTGGCCAAGGGAAAACCCCGATGGGAATGATACCCACAAATGATGCACTAAAAATTATAGTGTCCCTTTTAAGAGACCTATCCATGTTAGGAGTTGATTATTACATTTATTATGTATCCCTATTAAAGGATAGAAACCATGTTAGGGGTATACAAGGAGCTCACTACTCTTACAAAACAAATCAATCTATTACAATGATTTATAAATGTGAACTATGAAAGCATCTTCTATGCTAAATTAATCATATTTAAAACTCACAACAAATTCTATCTGATTCTTACATCACAATACATCTACACATTCCACACACCTATTTTCATCATAAAACAACTTCACTTATATACTTGATCTCAAAAATTCTTCCAGTTGACTCATAAGTACATAAAAAAACATATCCAAACCTTAACCAAATATAAAATACATAGTCGAAGATCATACATCAACAAAAATAGGGCAAGAACCAATCCAAATCCAAATTATCACTTTTGGATTCCACAGAATACTCCCTTAGTCATCATGACTACTCATTTGCCTTATCACTATTATATTGTCTTCACATGACTTAAACAAGTTGTATCTCTCTTTGTTCAACTCCAAAATCCAAGAAACCTTAAACGAAGGTCAATTACATCCCATAGAACATACCTCTAAGATTGTAGGTCTAAAAACATCACATACTGTGCTTTCTAGTCAAAAGTGTGTAACTGTACTCTGTCAACTGCTTCCTAGACTTAGTCATTTTTCAAAACAGAATCTCCAAAAGTGAAATGCACACCAAGAGACCATGCCAATAAGTAGTGTTTCCATAAATGAAAAACCTTATGTAATACTCATTAGGCCACTTGCTAAAAAATAAATCTAGGAGTATCCATACTGTAATCTTTGCAAATGTAGGTTTTCAAGAAAAATACCTCTTTCATCAAATTATAGTGCATGGATGAAAGATGTAGATAAAATCGCCTTCAATTTATACTAGATCTCCTCAAATTCTCTATAAAAATCCATCTACAACTTGCAAGGTGAGAAATGAAAAATAAAATAATTTTTTTTTACTTCACAAGACAAAAAGTGGTCGCATTTAATGCTGGTGTACTTCGACTTTAAAACTTTCTCAGCACAAAGTGTATCAAATTTTTCTTTGACTCTGAACATCTTCACAAAAATTTATGCAAAATTTATAACATGTCAAAAATAGAATTATCCATCTTTGTATTTGTATCACATTTACCTCTCTATCAGATTCAAGAGATAGATAATGATTTCTCATGAAAATCTCCTCGTTAGGTCAGTGACCTATTTAATTTTCTGATGAAATTTCTACACCAAAAACTAGTGAGATCTTCCCTATAGCATCAATTTGTAATTTTATAACCCATTTATTTCTAATTTTATTTCTAACTTCATCAATATCGCTAATTTTCTTTCCCTTATCATTTTGTTCACTTTTCTTATCATATGGCATGTAACTAATTGAATGTTTGAATATGTTAAGTTGATCACTGAAATGTAGAAGGATAATGCAAGACATTAAATCAGTTAATGGATTGTATTGTCATTGATTTAAACTTGATATAATCTAATCAGTTATAATCAAAGTGTCAAAGACTTCAGATAATCAAAGAGATAAATATTGTGCTTTCAGTAATGCATAAGAGAAAAGCATTCACAATGTGACTTCAAACATCGACGGTCAGTGGAACACCAACAGACATAGATCACCAAAATTCAAGTCACAGTGATGCCCGAGAAAGAACACTGATGAGAAGAATCACAAGCATAACCGATGGCTAGAAAAATTGTATAAACTGACAGAGAAGCCCGAGGAGAACTGGAGTGTTGACTGAAGCTATCAAAGAGTTAAACACCAAAATTAACTTGAGTTCAGAAAGGACAAAATATCTAGCTAGCAGAGCTAAATAAGGACTTAAATGGTAGTTATCTTTGTTTTCATCGACAAGATAAAGCCAGAGATAAGTAAAGGATTTAAATTTGTTTTGTCTAGTTAGCAAGAAGATCTTTGCGAGATAAAATAGGATTTTTTTCTTTAAATCTAATTGGTGAGAATTGTGGATCATGCCAAGATTAAGAAAATCAAGAACCTAACAATGGTGATATCATGTCTATAAAGAGAAAACTCAATTCATTACGAATTATGGTGGGTGAATGAATGAAAAGAGGATGTTGAAGAGAAACTAATGAAAAGTGACTTCATACAATCCTGATCAATCAAGTTGAGGAAAGAGCTAAAGTTTTTTGTAGACACTGAGCAACAAAGCACAGTATCATCGGGCATAATCAAAGTGGATAAAAGGTATAAAAAGAGATATATTGATCAGATTAGTTTATGAGATTACAATAGATCTGAAAATATGCAAGCATAAGTTGTATATGTGAACAGATCATACTATTTTAGTTTAACCATTGACTCAAAAAGTCTCTTAACCGAGTGGGATTTAAAGATCCTTTCTATATTGAGATACATCTATAGGAGTATCAAAATTTTTTATCATGAAGATAGCATGAGATGCTAGATACATATTGATAAGCCAAGTGAGTGTTTGATCAAGGAAGGTAGCATAGAGATTCCCGATATCAAGTGAAAGACTAAACTTCTAAATCCTCTAACAAGGTCACACCTAATAGTGTGTTTTTAACCTTTAACAGGGTTGGCTCTTCACCGATCTCACTTCAGAAGAGTGAAAATTTTGGGTTACCGATCCCAAGTGTTTTTTCCCTTAACAGGGTTTCCACATTAAAAATCCATGTTTCAATGTGTTTATGAGTCATTACTTTAGTGTTTTTCATTACACATAGATAATTTGGATTGATCAGTATACTCTAGATAATTTACTATCTTTCGGTAAATTAACAGACTGCTATTCGGTAAAGATACAATAGAAGGTTTAACAAAGCATTCTAAGTAGTAGTAATTTAATAATAGTATTTGGAGGCATTCATCTTATAGGACTAAAGATAACTAGAGGCTTAATATTGTGGTACTAAGTTTTTGGGTTGATTATTGTAATATTATTTAGGCCACTGATTCACCCCCCCCCTTAGTTATTACTAACAATTGGTATCAGAGCTTGTGTTCTTAGAAAGGGAGTTTAACAACTCAAGCAAAAGATCACAAGATGAATAGACGAGATGTGCCCAAGTTGAGTAAAGACAACTTTGCATCATGGAAAAGCATAATAAGACTCCACCTATTAGGTATTGGAAATGATATTATTCAATACTTAGATATTGAATATGTGTTTCCTACAGAACCTCACAATCTTGAGTAATTAAGAGTAAAGCATGAGCATAACTTCATGATGATAGAACTTGCATCATCACTCTTCGATGCTGAGTTTGAAGATGTCAAAACCTGAACCTCTGCAAAGAAAATGTGGGATAAGTTGAAGCTTGTACATGGAGGAGATGCCAATGTACTAAGAGAAAAGACAGAAAGCCTAAGAGGGAGGTTTGATGACCTAAGGATGAAATAAGGAGAAAACATTACTCAGTATAGCTGCAAAATCAAAGAGGTAGTAAATGTTATCCAAGGAGTTGGAGGTGTACTTGAAGAGGAGACAGTGTTAAGTAAAATGTTAAGAACCTTAATGCTTGTATATGCTATTAGAGTTTCTTCTATTCAAGAAATGAGAGAAGTTGCAAACAATAAAGTTACACTAGATAGTCTGATTAGTATACTAATTTCATTTGAGATGAATAAATTTGACAATAGTGTCATACCATCTATAGAATCTACATTCAAATATTCTTTAAAGATAAGTAACTCAAGTCATATACATGTTGTTAGAAATGATAGTGGTAGTGATAATGAGGATCAATGACTTGATGAGATTGAAGCACTAATGGGAAGAAGATTGCAGAGAGGCAAAGGAAAATACAAAGGTGAACTATTGGGATTAATTGGAAGTAGTACTAAGAGGGGAGGGGTGAATCAGTACCTCTAAAACTTTTAACACTTTTCACCTTTGATCATTAGCAATCATTCTTTATTGTATTACCGACCATTTTTGATGTTCTTCTTATGCATGTGACATTAATTCATAATCTTTAATTTTTTGAAACATTCATAGAAACATTCATGAAGGTAATAAACACATAACATAAGATATGATATCACATAAAACTCCTGTTAGGAAGTAAAAATTGTGGTGGGGATGACACCCACAAAACTTCACTATCTGTAGAATGGAATGGAGCTGGTAAAGGCTTACAATTGATCACTTCTGATGATCTACCCTATTAGGAGTATTAAAGTGGAGACCTATTAATATCTACTCTGTTAAGATCTTTAGAAACACTAATTTAAGTGTGCACTCAGTTAAGAGATTTACAATAGGACTGTTAGGTCCACCTTTCTTGAAAGGATTTCTTAAGTGTACTACACTTGTTAGAATGAGTACAATATGTTTGACCTGACTGTATGCAATCTATAATTCCTAATCATAGATCCATTAAAGCTCTCATAATATGAATATCACCTATAGTGATTGATTAATACCTTTTCTCTACTCGTCGGTAACCTGTGTTCTTGTTCTTGAAACCGATTTGATATTTTTCTGTTCTTCTACATGAATTCTCTTGTTTGATCCTTAGATACTCTCAGTGGATACAATCATCATTGAAAAACATGTTCATAATAGATTGAGCATCTATTTATACAAGTATTTGACCTATTCTAGAATCACGCATTACAATTTTTACTCTTGATCCAAGGTTTACAACTTGACCTTGATCCTTTAGTTTGCATGTTTTAAAATAGTTAAACTAATTAAAACAATAATAATTACATTGCTTCCTCTACACATAATGGATTTAAAACAAATCAAGAAGATAAATATACAACTTCAGTGTTTTATCTGACGTGGAAAGTCAGATCCACTTTTTGCGGGATGTAACTGATTGTCGGTTCTTGGTCATCAGGTTGAACTGAAAGTCTGTCAGTGTTCCTTCATTGAACTGATCATCAGGTTCCCTTCATCTGTTAGGTTCCTCTCTTTTTTTTTTTGTCGGGTTGGACTGTTGTTACTCATCGGGTTCCTTTATCCTTTTTATCAGGTAACACTGAATAGTGTTTTTTGGGATGCTTTGTACTTGGTCGTATCGGGTAACCTTGGCATCGGGTAGTGTTGTGCCATGTATGTCGGTGTAGTGTAAACTGATGGTGTAGATCATTTTTTCCTTGTATATACTAATGGAAAAATATAATGCCTTCTATCTTCCCCTTTGACATTAGTATCAAAAATTGATATGTGCATAATACTAAAGTGTTTAGTATGTACACCATGTATATGCCTTTGTCATTATATGACTCCCCCTAACTGTATGCATTGGTATAGTATAAGTATATGTACATGTATACTTGCCTTTGTACTATACATTCCATGTTCTTTTCTCTTTCAAATTTTTTACTGTACACATCATTTCCTCCTTTCATTTCCCCCTTCTTTTACTGTGACTGTACATATCACTTCCCCCTTTATTTGATACTCATTACAAAAATGTACAACTTATAAGGTGCCAAAAATTTGACAAAAACGTGTAACTTATAATGTGTCAAAAATATGTGAGTGGTTGGTCTTGATATCTTTGAGAAATTTCTCCCATTTTTCTTTCAGTAGTTCTAGTGTCATGTGCTCTAGCTCTAGCCGTGCATGCATATCATAAATGTTGTCTAGGATAGACATTTCTAGGGTGGCAATTAGTGCTTTTGCCTCTGTCATATGTTTCTGCAGTAGTGAGAGTGTTGGTAATATTTGTGCTTGAAGCTCATTTACCTCATCTCTAAACTTTTTCTCTGTAATTTGTATTTCTTGTCTCAATTTCCATGCTTTCTTTAGCTACTCATTGTGCAATTTTATTGCCTCTTCACTATTTGTGAGACTTTGTGCACTTGTTTGAAGATCAGCATCTATTTGTGCCATCTTGTTGGTATAATCTTGGGTGAGTTGATCAAGCATGCATAAATTTTGTATCAAGGTTATATCTTCTGAGATTATTGGATCTATTATGCTAACCAATTCAGAAAGCTTTACCTTTTGCAATGCTACTTCTTGGCTTATCTTTTCTGCTAGCTTGAACTCATATTTCTGTTCAAGTCTTTCTTCCATGACCTTCTCAACATCTATGTTCTGAGATGTGATTGCATCTTTGAGAACCACTAATTGATCAAGCATTGGGGCTATTTGATCGACATCTATATCAGGTATAAATTTTTTAAGTATTCCTCATGCTACTTCAAGTACCTTTGCCTCTTTTGTAACTTTTCTTAGTTTGTCTTGCATTGCTTTTCTCTCACAAAGTCTTGCATACTTTGTCAATTCAGTTGGATCCAATGTCTTGGGATCACAAACTGGAATCTCAATGATTTCATCCAGAGTGACTGGATTCTTATGCTTTCTCTTCTTCTTCTTTGAGATTTGTGTGGATGCAGATGTATGAACTACCATTGCTAGTTCATTTTTCCTCTCTGAAGTGCTTGGCGAATTCTTTGTTGAAGATTATATTGGCAAGTTGACTCCTAGAGAATACATGACTTATTTTTTGTTGTCATTATGGAAACAAAGTCATATAAAGTTTCTGTCAAGTAAACTTGGAAGACAAAAATGATTAAGTACAGAAAATAGGGCGGACAGAGTTATGCAGTGATCAGCACACCAGCACACATGCAAGCAGTTGAATCAGGGTATGTGTGTTCACATATATGTTCTATTCTATGTGTACATACTAAGTCTAGACATGCATGGTATAGAATGACTGTACGAAGAAGTTACAGCAAGTAAAAGTGCCTCTAGCAGTTCAGGAAACAGAGCACAGAGCCGACCTAAGATTTTGGATCAGCATATGAAATTTTATTTTGTAAAGGCTATGTGCCTATTATAGTGTGTTTGTAATCATGTCCTAATCACTTATGTAATCATGCTTAAGCCAATTAGTTTGGAAATGTTGTATATTTTGTTTTTGGGCCAACTAAGGTCTTGTCTCTAGTCGCATCTATTCATGCATGGACATATATATATGACATGCAATTTTGTATTAGAAAGTGTCAAAGAAATAAGAAAAGAAGAGCAGTGTAAAGATGTCAGCATGAGATAGAGCCCTTAAAGAAGATAAGAGAATAAGTGCATTACCGGAACTGATCAGACATCTATGTCATATACAGTAGTTCACTTTTGGATATAGTGCATATCTATTCTTAGGAGGTTGTAGCCTTCTTTCTCATTGAGCAGTGAGCTCTTGGATAGTGAGTCCTCACCCCTAATAGGGCTATTTGTAAAAGACTCCTAACAAGGTCAAACATTTAACTAGGTCATTGTACTTGCATTGTAAAGACTGCTCCTAACAGGGAAAAGGAACTTTAATAGGTTCATTATACTAGTGCAATATTTGTGGGTACTAATTCCCACCTAGGTTTTCCTCTAATCAAGGTTTCCCCGTATTCATATTTTGTGTTATGTGATCATTTGTTAAGCTTCAAGTGATATATAATTGATTTATGTTTAAATTTTCTGAAATTAAATAATTATCTAAACACTGATTTACCCCCCCCCCCTCTCTCAGTGTTTCCTATAATTGGTATCAGAGCTCTAGTCCTCTGAGAGAAAAGTTTAACCACTTGAGGAGATCATGGATTCAACAGAAGATAAACATCTGAAAAATAATCTTGAAGCAGCCCTTGAAGATCTAGATAGATCTGAGAAAGAAAATGAGGAACTTAAACTAAAAGTTGATGGCTCTCAAATGCTTATCAAGAAATTAAGGAAAGATTTGAAAGATTGCTCTACAAATGATTTGGGAAAAATGGTCAAGAAGCTAAATGAAGAGAACATGTCTTTGAAGGATAAGATAGAAGAATTGAATGATCAGTTAACTGATAGCCTAATAGCTATTGAAGAGAAGAACAAATAAAATAAACAGTTAGGTGAAGAAATCATGCAAACCAATATGAAAATATTGGAATTGGAAAACATCAAGAATAAGATTGAATCTGAATTATCAGGAGCAAAAGACAAGATTGATAAACTTCACACAAGTTATAATTTAATTCAATCAAAGATTTATACAAAGAAACTAAAAGGTGATACCAATGGTATGGGATATAGTAGAACTCAAATTGAGATCAATTCATCACAAGAAAGAAAGAAAGATCTAACAGAAACTATAGCAGAAAAGAGAACTACAACTCTTAAAGAGACTAAAGTAGAACCACCAAAAGATAAGCACAAGACAGTTAACCACACTTGCTATGCCTGTAACAAGCATGGACACTTGGAAAGAGATTGTAAGGATGTAAAACCATTCAATGGTTACTGTTACTCGTGTAATAAGTTTGGTCATAGGGCTATTCATTGCAGGCCAAATCAAAGAAATCATTCACAACTAAACCAAAGGAATCAGACTTAATACAATCAGAGAAATCAACCTCAAAGAAACTTGTATAAAATTACATATCAGATATGTAATTACAATGGACACATAGCCAAGCAATGTAGTATGATGAATAACAACATCAGACCTCCTATCATCTTTCACTCATGTGGAAAAGCTAGACACATCTCAATTTTTTGTAGGTCAAGAATACAAGGACAAGAGAATCCTAAAAAGTCTCTATTTGAAGAATTAGAAGAAGTTAAGTTTGTGGAAGCTAAAGCTAACTTAGATAAAATATGGGTTGAAGTAAAGAAGGATAATGAAGAGAACAAGGTAGTAGATGCATGCTCAGTGGACGCACCTTCTACTTCTGATTAGTCAACCCTCATGGTCTTAGGGGGAGCTAATGTAGCTCTGAACCCCTATGTGGATGGTATACTCACCTCAGAGTATGCGCCTTTGGATTCATGTCAGTGATAACAAAATAATGTAGTATTCTTTCACACATTGTCCATAATGCATGCTGAACAAATTTTGGAACTCTCTGTGCAAATTGTGTATAGCAGCAAGCATTAAATGTAGTAACCTTTATAAAATCAGTAAACATTTAATCATCTTCACATTTGCATTTGAGATCACATAATTTGGAGAGCACGGGAGCACTGAGCATCAAAGCACTAAAAGATAATAGATTTGGTGGTTAAGTGAATGGATAGAAGTTGGAACAAAACCCTAGTAGTCGTGTCATTTTGATTTTTCGTGAAACCCTATTTATCCTAGCAACAATTAAGTATGGCCACTCCCGTTGTATTTGACATCACTGAAAGGAAAAGATTTGTGTTTAAAAAGGATCCCTTCAAGTCCATACTAGATGATGTAGAGGGATAATTTTCTAAGACTCTGCTAGGAGTCGTGCATGTAGAAGACATTGGCACGTACATCTACTGTAAAAAGAAAACCATTGGGGATAACTATATAGCTACTCTCATGGCATCAATGATGAAACCTGACTATTCATTCAAGGATGAATACGTGCATCTCACTGATAACCCTATCATTGAGTACTCTAATGCGCATGAATTCTATGAGCTAGAGTGGGTTAAAATCTTGTTGAGAAGGATACATGATGACCTCTACTAGATTGGTGAAGTTCTCATCTACATTACTACAGACCTAATCCATGACAAGACTAGACTTCTTAAGATTGGACCAGTTCTTCCAACTAGTAAAGATGTTAAGAAATAGGTTGAGCAAGAATGCTTATCTAGAAGTGATAGGCACGGTATGACAGTTGATCCCATCAAGGAAGATGACATAAAACTAGTCACCATGATTCTAGGTTATAAATTTTAGCATGCAAGCAGACTAAATAGTGTATCTATAGCTACTATCCTAGCAGCAGTAAAGATGGTGAAAGATAATACTTAGTATAACCTGTGTGAGATATTTCACTCACAATTGATTGACAGCATTTGATCTATTAAGAAAGATATTCAGGTTTGGCTCATTGATCATATATCTCTACTTCCACATAGTAGGTAAGGTTGCAAATATTTACCTAGATAGAAGCAAACCCACTATGTCTTAGATTTCACTGAAAGACACATCAGAGAGTAGTGTGAAGGATTCTATGGACATGGACATCAATATATTTAGGATCAAAATGCAGAAGAGGTTCAGATTATCTGAGAAAATAGTTGAGAAGTATAAGGAGACCATATGCTTCACGGTAGAGACTGACTACACTTGCATGGAGGCAGTTGAGCCTAGAACCAAATGGATTCACACACTTGGTTATGAAGTTGAGGAACATGTGTTGGAAGGATATGCACAAGTTCTTTTGTCTACACCCAAAGATCCTAGTGAGCCTAGGTGGGGCACTTATAGAGAAAAGACAAATGAAGTCGATTCTGTCTTATACAATGCTGATAAAAAAAGGAAGGCATCTAGAATTACTTCTAATATCATAAAAGTTCATGGAGTTACATAAGAAGATCTAGACAAAGCTAGGGAAGCTAAGATTACAAAAGAGCTCAAACAAACAGAAGTTAAAACAGAGAAGTCTGATGATGTGCCCAAGAAGAAGATGAAGAAATCTGATAAAAGCACATCTGCGCCCTCAAATACTATTGACTTGGAATCATCTCCACCATCAGTACCAAGTAAGATAACTAGAAGGAAGAAGCAAGCTCCCACAAGTCATCCATCTTCAAAAACCACAAGGAGCAAGGTAAAGAACACACAAGCCCCTCCAGAGGTAGGATTCAGACCTAGTCTAATAGTCCTAAATAATATAATTGTTAATGAAGGCGGGTTAGAATCTATCAAGAATGTCTATGATAAGTATCAAGAGATATACAAATCATAAATTAATTCTATGATCATCTCCCACATGATTAATTTCAAAAGGATAGTACTGGGACTCAAAACAGTCATACTAGACAAGGTATAGAATATAGTTGATGTATTAAAGAGGCAAGAAATAGAAGAGGATATGAGGATAAGAGAAGAAATGTTGGATAGTCTTCTCCTGATATGCTCACATGATGAGAAAGCCATTCTGTTGGATTTAGTAAAGCCACACCTAAGAACCAAAACAAGAGTTCTCCATATCATGAATAAGGAGTATAATCTGGTCGGTGAAGAAACTCAGAAAGCATTTGAGTGGGTATTTCTCGATAGACATTTGTATCCATCAACGGTGCCTACAACATAGGTAACTCTAGTTCCTCCCAAATAGGTTACAGAACCAGTGACTCAAAATGCACCCAAGATAGGTCCATAGGTTTTAGCACCCTCAGTTTCAATAGCATCTGATATAGCAAAAGATTCAGGAGATACTATAGTTATTGATGATATCAAAATATCCATGACCACCTTGGACAATGATATGGACAAAGTTCAAAAAGTATTTAGCACTAAGGAGACAAAGGAGGTGTGTACTGATGACATATCTTTGCAATAAGATAAAGTTCCCTCTAAAGATTCAATAGACTGGAATAAAAAGGAAGATAATAAAAAAAATGAGACACCAGTCATGGAGATCCCAATAAAAAGTGAATGCATGGATACTAGTCAAAATACCATATTCACACCATCCATTCAACCATCTACTTCATTATTGTCAAGCTTAACTCCTGACTCAGCAAGTCTAGATGCATGGGGAGAAGAAGACCTAATCAAGATCAGTGTCTTAGCCATAGAAAAAACAAAAGAGAAACAAGTTATGAGGAACCCTCTCTTCTTGGAATCAGTGAACATTCTAAATGATCTAGTGCCCATAGACAAGAAAGTGGCTAAAATTAAGTTAGTTGATGATGTAGACAACATCTTAACAAGCTTCAAAACACACTTTACAAGACTAGTAGACTCAACTACTAGAATTGTAGAAGATGAGTATAAAAAGGAAAGATTGAATGAAATGATAAATAATTTTACCTTAGATTTAAACTCATTGAAAATTGGTCAGTCTATGTTGAAAGAGTTGGCAGCTAAAGGTAGAAACATAATAGAAAACTACATGGACAAAGTGAAATTCACCTCTAAACATATCAAAAAGATAGAAGAGGCAGATATCTTGGTTGATAGTGTTAGAAAATCAGTTGAAACATCCAAGAAAGACATGAACATCTGCAAAAATATCTATCAAGGTCAGTTGGACAATATTAAAAAGGCAAAGTTCGAGATCAATAAGATAAGAATCAGGTAGACTCAACTGAGAAATGCACTAGCACCCTCCCTAGTAGTTCTGGATGAGAACATCAAATAGATTTATGCCACTATTATCACATATGATCAAGGTCCCTACATGGATTTGATAAAAATGGAGAAGCTCACATATGCTCTATGTGCACATCTCCAGACAGTTGATGCAATGAAGGCATTTTGGCAGAAAGAGATCAAGTCTCTTCAGACTGTATATATAGATGTATACATGGAGTAATTATCTAGAGACTTACAAGTTTTTTGGACACCTTTGTCATTAATGTCAAAGGGGGAGTAATGTATATAAATAATAAGTATGGGGAGTAGTGTATGTATATGTTAAAAAGATATAATGATATATAACTCTTTTTTGTGTTAAGTCAATTTTGAGTAACTTGGTCACATTCCTTTGTTGCCATTAATGAAAAAGGGATAGATTGTTGGAAATTTGACTCCCAGAGAATACATGACTTACTTTGTGTTTTCATTATGGAAACAAAGTCATATAAAGTTTCTGTCAAGTAAACTTAGAAGACAAAAATGATTAAGTACAAAAAATAGGGCAGATAGAGTTATGTAGTGATCAACACACCAGCGCACATGTAAGCAATTGAATCAGGGTATGTGCATTCACATATATGTTCTATTCTATGTGTACATACTAATTCTAGACATGAATGGTATGGAATGACTGTACGAAGAAGTTACAGCAAGTAGAAGTGCCTCTAGCAGTTCAGGAAATAGAGCACAGAGCTGACCTTAGATTTTGGATCAACGTATGACATTTTATTTTGTAAATGCTATGCACCTATTATATTGTGTTTTTAATCATGTCTTAATCACTTATGTAATCACACTTAAGCCAATTAGTTTGGAAGCGTTTTATATTTTGTTTTTGGGCCGACTAAGGTCTTGTCTCTAGCCGCGTCTATTCAGGCATGGACTTATATATATGACATGCAATTTTGTATTATAAAGTGTCAAAGAAATAAGAAGAGAAGAGTAGTGTAAAGATGTCAGCATGACATAGAGCCCTTAAAGAAGATAAGAGAATAAACACATAACCAAAATTGATCAAACATCTGTGTCATATACAACAGTTCACTTTTGGATATAGTGCATATCTATTCTCAGGAGGTTGTAGCCTTCTTTCTCATTGAGCCATGAGCTCTTGGATAGTGAGTCCTCACCCCTAACAAGGTTGTTTGTAAAATACTCCTAACAGGGTCAGACCTTTAACCAGGTCATTGTACTTGCATTGTAAAGACTTCTCCTAACATGGCAAAGGAACTTTAACATGTTCATTATACTAGTGCAATATTTGTGGGTACTAATTCCCACCGGGGTTTTCCTCTAATCAAGGTTTCCCTATAATCATATTTTGTGTTATGTAATCTTGTGTTAAGCTTCAACTGATATATAATTTATTTATGTTTAAAGTTTCTTAAATTTAGTATTTATGTAAACATTGATTCACCCACCCCCCATCTCAGTGTTTCCAATAGATTCTTCTTGTGTTTTCTACTCGGGGTGCACCTATCGATTTGGTGAAGATGTCTCTCCATCAACCTTGGGTGTCTCTACAAATTTTTCTTCTATTTTATTCTCCATCTCATCTTTCTTTGCTTCTTCACTCTTTTCTTTCTGCATGTTCTCTTCTACCTTTTTTGCTTCCTCTTTACTTTGATTAGTAGACTTATCTTTCTGATCATCGGTTGCATCTTGCTCTGCAATTGTGTCCTTTGTGTCATCTATGGTGTCTTTTGCTTCAGTATCACCCTTGTCCTTGGGTGTGCTTGTATGTTCTGCAATAGATCCTTCATTACCTTCTAGTATATTGATGGCCTTCCTCAATACTGGCATATTTCCTTGTGTGCTAGCTTGTGTTGTATCTAGAGTGGTGTCCTGCTCATCGGTTTGATCTTTTTGAGAAGTGACATCTTCATCTTTTTGTATTTTCTCTATAGGGTTTGGTTCTGTTATGTCAATGACTAAAGTGTCCTACCATGTCTCATCAACAACATTTGTTTCTTTATTCCCTATTGTCTTCAACTCTTGTTGCTTTTCTTGATCCTTAAGAGATATAAATATTACATCATCTTCTTTTTGTGGATCCTTATCAGAGTCATAATGTGTGATGTCTTGAATGTCAAGATCATCCATGACTTTGTCCAAATCTATTGGCTCCATATCTTCAACATTGTCCAAATAAATGTGTTGAGGACTTTCCTTGTCTTTCTCCTCCTCTCTATGAGGTGTTTCAGTGAGAAGTAATTGTTCCTCATGACTTGTTGACTTTACAAGAAGATCTAGGAGTTGTCTCCATTTAGTCTCGGTTATTGTGTCCAACTCTATGAACTTATCCTCTAGCACTTTGTAAGCTCTTATCTTGGCTACAAATTTGCTTGAGTGCTTCTTCATTGTTTCTTTGATTTCTTCTATCTTAGATTTGGGAGACATAAGTGTGACAAGTACCCTCTCCCTTGCTTCTCTTTTGGTTTGTAGAGCATATGACCATTGTTGAGATAATCTATTACCCAGCTCTTTGGGTATTTGGTTGAAAACTTTAGCTGGTACATATTTAAATTTTACCATTGACCTAATGATTGCCTCTTTTATCTTATTTTGGTCCTCTGGTTTAAGTGTATCCCCTTGTCTGATTTTCTTATCATACATGGTGCCAGATGCAGTAATATATTCAACAACCTCATCAATTGTTTGATTTCTGAAATTTTTCTCCACTACATCAGGCTCATCCTCTTTAGAATCCTCTATGTTAGCTTTAGTCTTGACCATTCTTTTTCTCCTCTTAGTAGGTGTTTGTTTCTCTACTTGTTACCTTATTTTCTTTGTTGGCTACTTCCTCTTATAGGTCCTTACTTGACCTTTCTTAACAGGTGTGGTATCAGTCTTAGCAGTTTAACTCCCTGTCCTCTATTTCTTTGTAGGAGGTGGAGGTGTATCAGACTCAGTTACCTCAGAGTCTGATTTCTACTCATCTTTCCCTTCACCTATGGTACCCTATTCATCAGGTTCCTTTGTTTGTTTTTGTTCCTCCTCATTAACTGATATAATCTTTTTAAGATTATTGACCATCTTATTCTTCTTGTTGACAATCTTTTTGATTTCTAGGCCTCTTTTTATCTTTGAACTGGCTTCTTCATAAGTGCCAAACCATGGTTGTTTTCTCTCAATTGGCTCATTGATCAATGTATCAATAGCATTGGTTGCTTGATCTATGTTGACTTCATAATCAAGACAGGCTAACCAAGTTGTTCTTGGTACAACCAATTTTATGTGGGTGAAGTCTGTATCCACCATAAAACATAACTCATCCCTATGTTTTTCAATTAGTTGCTCATGGATCTTCACTCTTTCCATCATCTTTTATTTGAATTCAAGGAAATATGTAGTTATAACTGAATCAAACTTATCTCCTAGTGACTTAATAAGTTCACTAATCTATAATGTGACTAGTTTTGTTGTATCCCATTTCACTTTTCCTACTAAAGGAAAGTATTCTTGAAAGTAGAAAAATATACACATGATAAGTGAGCCAAACTTACATGTGTTAGTCTTTGCAGACCTTATTGTGTTCATGTTGCTTTAGCAGGATCTCACACAGCTCCATCTGAATTCCCTTTGTCACTATTTTGTAAGTTGTGCTTACTGATGTTGATGATATGTTGTTTAGCTTGCTAAACCTGAAAGATCTTCTAACCAATCACACATGCACCAAACCTCAGTTCCTCATCGGTGATGGTGTTCACTTTCATACCTCTTTTATTCCATTCAGCTTTTGTGAGCTTTTCAACTTCTATCCTGGAGGGATATTTATGTGCCTTAGGCTTGTCTGTTATTGGATAACCACTGACAGCATGAAGGACATCGTTAGTGATTTTCTTAGGTTGATCTAACCACAGCTTCTGATAATGCATTCTACTGAGTACCAACCTAATCCAGTCAGTTTTGAAGTCCCTTGGGAAATATAGGGTATTTGTTATTCCCTTTACTTGCAGATGCTTATGTTCATCTTTTAGGTTTCCTTCTGCATCACAAAGCTTCTTGTAAACTTCATCCATCTCTAGATCACATATTTTAGCAATATTGTAGTGGATGTAGGACGTTATGTCCTCTATCAGTAAAACCCTAGGTGGAATTTTAGAAAATGCATCGACTTCATCGGGTTGCGATGCGGTCTCTGGGAATATATTATACTTGGGCTCTACACAGGTACTATTCTTAATTAACCTAACTGTATTATTCTTATCATTCTTGATATTTGCGGTTCTTGAAGTGGTTTCCATCATTTTTCAAATTTAGGGCTTTCTTGAAAATAACAACAGAGTTCTTTGGTGCCCTCGGTACTTACTTCAATCCGTGAACTGGTGAATGATCTATTTGGGATGCATTGCATTGAGTCGAGGTTTCTCTACTGAATTCTCTTTTGTCACTCTGGTTTCACTCTGATTTTTCTCTTCAAATTGCAGGTGCAAAATGAAGTGCTCCCGTTGAGTATTTATAGAATTTTTCCCTAAGTCTATCATAAATGCTTAATGACTCATTGGGTCATGAAGACAGAGTTCGTCAGGAAGACTTTCAAAATCATTGTGAGTGTTTTCAGGATGCTCAGAATGGCTATTAAGAATTTTTCTTTTACCGATAGATATCAGTGTTCTATCATGACAACTTTATAACTTTGCTTCCTTACCGACGGGTGTCGGGTTACATTAGCAACTTAGCCATTTTATGTGTTGAGCGACCGTTCTCGATAAGTGTTAACAACTCATCCTTTATATTCATCGATGATTTTTGGTATGTGTTTATTGATGGGGTGGTTTTCTCAGAATTGTAACAAGTAACATAATATGCATCTTTATTTATGCATATTTTGACTATATATCAATTTGTATAATGAAACTGATGCAAAATATGAATTGGTCTAGTGTAGTTCCATACTTACTTTTTCAGCTTAAGTGGGGGTGGTGATGTCACTAGATCCATTGGATGGGGTGTCACCATTTTCATTTCTTGGTCCAACTTCATCATTGCTTGAAGCTTTTCTCTTGATTTTGTCTCTAGCCCTCTGGATATCTTCAATGGTGTTTTCATTGGGATATATGCTTGTCTCTTTCATTTGGTCTTTGTACTCTTTCTTGAGATGACCAAATTTGTGACAGTGTAAGCATGTCATTCCAAGGTTTTTCCAACCTCTAGACCTTTTGGTCCATGCCCTCATGTAGTTTGTAGCAATGTGACCATGTCTACCACATGATGTATAGTTTGTCTAAGTACTGTAGTCCCATACATATTGATTATCGTTTCTCTTTGGTTGATAGGAATTTTCTTGACCTTTAGGCTTACATGCTTGCCTTTTCATTTTCTAACATTCATTAGTTGTGTGCCCATTCATTTTGCATGTACGATAGTATTTGTCCATGTAGGTTTCCTTCTTTGGTTGTTCCATCTTAGAATTACATTCATATGCTTTATCTCCTTTCTTGTTACATTTATAACAGAATCCTATGAATGAAGATGTAGATTTAGGAATACCTTTCATTTTTCCTCTACACACATTTTATGTGTGGCCTTTCTTTCCATAGTGTTTTCATGTCATCTTTCTTGGTCTTGGATTTTCATAGACATTCTTTGGATTGGCTTGATTTGATGATTCTCCATTTTCGATAAAGCCTAGACCATTGTTGTTGTTGAATCTTTGTTTTCCTTCAAGAAAATCATCCATTCTTTTATTTCTTTCTTCATCCTTTTTGATAATTTCATTATGTTGTTGTTGAACTTTAACCTCATGCTTTGGTTTTTTATTTTCTTCTCTTAGTTCACCGATAGCCTGTACTCTTTCAATGAGTTTTATATTCATTTTGTTTGCTTCTTGACTCATAAGAATAATCTGATTTGTAATCTCATGGTGATGCTTAGCATTTCTTTGAATTTCTAACTCTTTTTCTTGTAGCTTCTCTTTAATCTTCCTTCTTTCATCAATAGCTAGTGTTCATTCTGTTTCAGCTTGTCTAGCAGAACTCATCACATCAATCATTCTTACCATCTGGGTCTCTTGACCATTTTATAGCATCTTTATTTGTTTCATAAGATGTTGATTGATCTCCTTTAGAATTGTGATGTTCTCTTCTGATGTATCTGATGCAATACTTGTATTTGATCCTGAAGATTCAAAGAAATCTGGAATCTCTTCTTCTTGATAATCCTTTTCATTGCTCCAAGTTGCCATACCTTTTCTCTCATCCAGCAACTCTCTCATCTTGACTCTTGCTTCTTTATAATGTTCATAGAACATCTATATCTCAAGCTTTTTATTCTCAATATTCTTATCAAGTTCATAATTCTCCATTGTATGATCTTTTATCTTAAGCCTTTAAGCTTTCCAAGAAGAGACTTAACTCTGATACCAATTTTTGGGATTAATAGGAAGTGGTACTGAGAGGGGAGGGGTGAATCAGTACCTATAAAACTTTTAACATTTTTCACCTTTGATCATTAGAAAACATTATTTACTCTATTATCGACCATTTTTTATGTTCTTCTTATGCATGTGACATTAATTCACAATCCTTAATTGTTTTCAACATTCATGAAAGTAATAAACACATAACACAAGATATGATATCGCAGAAAACTCCTGTTAGGAAGTAAAAATTGCGGTGGGGATGACACCCACAAAACTTCACTATCTGTAGAATGGAAGGGAGTCGGTAAAGGCTTACAATTGACCACTTTTGATGATCTACCCTGTTAGGAGTATTAAAGAGGAGACTTGTTAAGATCTACTCAGTTAAGAGCTTTAGAAACACTGATTTAAGTGTGCACTCGGTTAACAGATTTACAATAGGACTGTTAGGTCCACCTTTCTTGAAAGTTTTTCTTAAGTGTACTAAAATTGTTAGAATGAGTACAATATGTTTGACCCGATTGTATGCAATCTATAATTTCTGATCATAGATCCATTAAAGCTCTCTTAATATGAATATCACCTATAGTGATTGATTAATACCTTTTCTCTTCTTGTCGGTAGCCTGTGTTCTTGTTCTTGAAACTGATTTCATCCTTTTCTATTCTTCTGCACGAATTCTCTTATCTTATCCTTAGATGCTCTCATTCGCTACAATCATCATCAAACAACATGTTCCTAATATATTGAGAATCTATTTATACAAGTATTTGACCTATTTTAGAATCACGCATTACAATGTTAACTCTTGATCCAGGGTTTACAACTTGACCTTGATCCTTTAGTTTCATGTTTTAAAATAGTTAAACTTATTAAAAAAATAATAATTACATTTCTTCCTCCACACATAATGGATTTAAAAAAAATAAAGAAGCTAAATATACAAATTCATTGTTTTATCTGATGTGGAAAGTCAGAACCATTTTTTGTGGTATGTAACTGGCTGTCGATTCTTGGTCATCGGGTTGAAATGAAAGTCTGTCGGTGTTCCTTCATTGAACTGATCATTAGGTTCCCTTCATCTATTGAGTTCCTCTCTTTTCTATTTTTTCGGGTTGCATTGTTGTTACTCATCGGGTTCCTTTTATCCTTTTTGTCATCGGGTAACACTGAATAGTGTTTGTCGGGATGCTTTGTACTTGGCAGCATCGGGTAACCTTGGTGTCAGGTAGTGTTGTTCCCTGTCTGTCGGTGTAGTGTAAACTGATGGTATAGATCATGTTTTTCCCATTATATACTAATGGAAAAATATAATGCCTTCAGAACTACCACTTGTATGTTTCAATTGTAAAGAGGTTGGACACTTTGCTACAAGATTTCCAAACAAAAGAAAACATGGTAGAGGAAATGACAGATCATATGAGAAATTTTTTGATAAAGGTGATAATAGAGATTACCAAAGAAACCAACAATCTGACAAGAGAGATACCCGAGACTACAAGGACAAAGAGAAGACAGCTTGTTACCTAGCTAAGAACAGAGCTGATGACACTAACATTGATTCAAAAGAAGATATTGAGATGGTATTTGTAGCCATGAAGGATGATTCAGATGAAGATGAAGAAAGGTATAAAATACACTCATATCTAAAGTTAGTAAAAATGATGTTTGGATCATAGATAGTAGTTGCACTCACCATATGACCTGTTGGTTGTGTTTCTTGTTTTTGAGTTTGCCCTATAAAATTTTGAGGTTTCTTGTCACTCACATGCTCAGAAAGTTGAAAGTCATGGTCCAAATTTCTTATATACTTCTACAAATATTGTTTTAGCCCTAAACCTAGTTGAAAATGCTTAAAACCCTAAGCCCTTGAGTCATTTCTATGTGAAAATGAAAAAAATCCCTAATTTTCTTAAACGGGTTCTATTTTGAAGTTACTTTTTCACACTTAAGTCTTGAAAATATGCATGTGCTTATATGATAGTTGCTTAGTCTCATAAAATAAAAGAGAATATTCCATATGGTTATGAGACTCAGTGAATTGCCTTTGTCGCACTATCTCTCAATGAAAAGGAATATGCTTAAATGATTATGAGACTTAGCACAGACCGTCCATCTGAAAGAAAGATCAACAGTGGTTAGGTTATCTCTTAATAAGATCACGGTTAATACTTTTATATCGTGACTTCAAGTTTACTCAGTCGCATTATCTCTAGATATAACCCAGGGTTATGTTTTAAGTTAACAGTTTAAGGTTTCTCTGTTGTCACCGAGTCTCAAGATAAAATGTGAGTTAAGTGAAAGAATAGGAGATTTATCAACAACCGTTCATCTTAGTTTAAATCTAATGGTAGTCAGGAAGTCATTAGATTAACCCTGTGGTTTAAAAATTATCAAGCGACATGGATTTTTAATAGTTGCCAAGTCTCTGAATTAAACTAGGTTGAATGTCAGTTTGAAAAGAAGTATTGTTGCTAAGTCTCAGAATAAATGATGAGTTAAGAAAAGGATTACGAGACTTGGAGACAACCATCCAATCAAATTAAGATCCAATGGATGGTGCGAAGTCACTTATAGTATTTGAAAATTTAACAGTTATTCAGCGATCAGGAGACAAGGAATAACATTGAGACACATGGTTAAATATGATAGAGATTAAAGGTATAGTCATGTGGTCTCTGATTAAATTTTAATACAATAAAATTATTTGGTGATTATGAGACAAAGAGTGTTTTCGCTAAGTCTTGAGATGATTTAGGGTTTGTATGAAATATTAAAATACTTAGCAAGAGCCGTCAGATGCTGTCAGATTGAAGATCAACGATTGTCAAGTGATCTCAGAAAAACATGGTCAAGAGTATTTTCTTCCAGTTACTAAGAGACAGAAGGAAATAAAGGTTACATTATGTTTTAGTTGCCAGGTCTCAAGACATATCAAGGTTTGATATAATTATTATGAGACTTAATATTGGCTGTTAGATGCTAAGCTAAGAAAGGTCAATGGTATTCGGGGAGTCTCTTGATGGATTTGATAAAGTGAAATGTATTAAGCGACAATGAGACAAGGCTTATGTTGCAAAGTCTCAGAATGATTTAGGGTTATACCAAAATATTACGAGACTTGACAAAAGGCATTAGATCAAAATAAAATCAACGGTGATCACATAGTCTCAGAATAAACCAGGAGTAAAGGAAATCTTTCAGCGACTTAGCTTTTCCACAGTCGCGTGGTCACAAGAAGGTAATCAGAAGTTGAACTGGAGTTAATGGTGTTTTGTGTCACCAAGTCTCAGAAAGTGATCACACTTAAGGATTTTTCTCAGTGACATGGAGATAAGTTGTAGTCGCAAGGTCGCTAATAAGGAAAAGTGAAATCTAAGCCATGGTAAAAATAAATATAGTTGGTGATGCACCAAAGTTGAAAAGTCATCAGCCAATGAGGATTCAAAGAAGTTATGACAGCTCAAAAAGGTAGTTGAGGTGTCTAAGGATTAGCCAATAAGATCATAATTGACCTCTTGTCAAATTTAATAAGGATTTTTCATCAATTCTGCACTCATTTGAATTTGATTTCCTATCATAATCAGAGGCTATGGCTAGGAGAAAGCATTGATGTCACACTATGCTGAATTGAAGGAAGAAGTGATGGGATTACCCAATTATGAGCTGCATACTTTGATCATTATTTACCATAAATAGATGATGTTGTGCTTCATTTTCATTTGCATTGCCTTTAGAATCTAGAGCGAAGAAATTACCAAGTAATTAGTGTTTGCAAAAATAGAGAGTTTCCAGCTTTTGAAAGGTTAAGCAATCAAGATTTCCAATTCAAAATTTAGGGAATTTGGTTGGTTTTCAGAGATTTTGATTTTTTTCAGTGCATTTCAGTTTAGAAGTAAGGGTTTCCATTGAATAGATTTGTTTCAATATCAGTCAAAAAGGTGTGATAAAAGCAAGCAGCAAGGATGAGTAGAGCAGTCAGTGTAGCTTCCACTAGTGGGAAAAGTGAAGAAATAGAAGATGAGGCCAAGGGGAAAAGAAATTTCTCAGATGAATTCTTGACATTGCTTCTAGGCTCAACACAAAACAAGAATTCAAAGGATGATATCATGAATGATGACCTAGCATATATCCGAGATGCCAAAACTCCAGGTTCATCAGGTTATTCTATTTTTAATTATTTTTATAAAAATTTAGATGAAGCTTTACTTGTGTCAAACCCTTGGACATGTGGATTAGCTAAGCTAATTGTTCCTAATGTATTCATAGATACTGGTCTTGTTCTAGCTTTATAAAATAACTATGATGTGCTTACTAAGACAATTAAGAAGAGTGATGGC
Organism: Thuja plicata; assembly: GCA_018584345.1. Taxonomy (NCBI): domain Eukaryota; kingdom Viridiplantae; phylum Streptophyta; class Pinopsida; order Cupressales; family Cupressaceae; genus Thuja; species Thuja plicata. The sequence continues at coordinate 454,798 of MU226329.1, forward strand.
ACTACACTAGTAGCCTTAAACATAAATTATTTTATGAAAGATTTCAACCTCTACTACCCTATCAACAAAGATTGACCTGAAGAAACTGGAAGCTAGATATGAAAATAGGCTGGGGTAGTTAAAAGTCTATTACAAAGACAAATTCCTAGACAAATGAAGAATTATATTGCCTCCATGCCATGACTTGTACCTTATGGTTATAAGGATTTGAATCATTATATCAAATACATTGCTTTTGCACTCTGTAGAGTATTAGGAAAGGATGAGGGTACAGAGAGAATCACTGTAGATGTCCTAATGATTACCTTAGACTTGCAAATGTCCATGCTAGCACCACTTATGATTATATCCAGTATATAATTGATAGAATGTATGAGGGGTTTGTGGCTATCAAAAATAAAGAAAAGGAGCCTAAATTTCTACATTACTCTATCCTAATGATTTTGATAATGTATTATAATTACCCTATGAGGGATTTAAATAATTTGAGACCACAAAGAGTTCACCAAGGTCAGCCCAACCTTATTCAATTTTGGATAAGAATTTGGAATTACACTGCTAAGGATTGTGAGTTCTGTGCATTTGAGAATTGGATAGTCTATCCATTACTACAGTGTTTAGGAGTAAACAAGACTAGATTACCAGCCAAGTTGGTGCACTTGTTGAAGCCTTGTGAGTATGTAGACAAGTGGCTTGAAGATCATAACTGGGGTGATTTCTACTTGGACGAGAATTTTACTATGATTAGGGTATATGGATGTTCACATCCACCACACATACTTCCATTTCATTTCCCTACCAGAATTACAGCAATGGAGTTTATATGGAAACTCATGTTAACAGATAAGAAGCATCTGGCTCCTCATAGGAAAGGGACATTCACTGCTAGACAGTTTAAAGTATATCAATTTACTATTGGCAAGAGAGCCATAGATTTAGTAAACAATTGGCTAAGCCATTATAGGATGGGTGCGACATTGTATAGGTACATTGATACAGAGGGATTCATTGAAAGTGCCAAGAAGCTTCTAACCCCAACCATTCCTTATACTTATGAGCATGAAGAGTGCATAGAAGAAGATGTCATAAGGAACATTATTGAGGATGAAGAAGTGATTTTGAGAGAAAATAAGATTAAAGAACTAATAGACCTAGAAAGGCAGGTAAAGAGGAAATGATTGTCCTTTGGGGGGTTCTTCCCTGATTTACCTTATTTGAAAAGGATAGAGGCCATGATTGAGTCTCACACTTTCCTATGTAATCAATTGCAGGATACATTAGTAGTTCCTAGGAAGGGTCAAGAAGAGAATTCTGAATCAGAATATGATGATGACAGTGATGAAGGCTACCCCTTGCCTATTTCCCCTCCAGTCAATCAGGCAGTTGAAGAAGAATAAGTAGGAGGTGAAAAAATTATTGACCTAACAAAGGTCCCAGAAACTGAGGTTACCAATGAGCCTCCTCTCAAAAGGAAAAGATTTGAACTTGGAGAGCCTTCCCAGGGAATAATTTGTGTGAGAATAGAGAAGAAAAAGGATAAAATCAGTGCTCTTATTCTTGGTAATAGACCATATGACCTGATGACATTATTTTTCCATTAGTATACTTAGTGAAAAATATTGACAAAGTATTACCGACAGACAAAAAGCATTATCGGTGAACCACAAGCAGTACCGGTGAAATGCAAGCTGTAGACACCCTAAAATGGACAGGCTTGCGACTTTACATTAAAAACACTAATTTTCATCTATTGATTAATGGTTTTTTAATCATTAATTAATCATCTATTTTCTTCTAAATTCATTCCCCAAATCATCTAATCCAATTCCCAAAATTAATTAAATAATTAATTTTATTTAATTAATTAGCTTTAATTGATTAATTATCATTAATTAATTAATTAAACTCAATTTCCTATAGTTTAAATTCAAATATTAAAACTTACTAATTAAATTCTTCCAATTAAATTAATTTAATTTCATCAAATAAAGAAATTCTTAATAAAAAAGAATTCAATTATCTCACATGTTGAAAACAATTATTAAATAAATGAATTAAATATTC